>JBAMJV010014442.1:0-19237 GCA_037951105.1 Echinarachnius parma
ACATGAGGTGAGGCACACATTAAAGGAAAAATGACACTTTTCAAAAGTCACAAGAGTCAAAAAGTGACAATTCTGCCTTTGATGTGTTAGTCACTCATCCATGAACTCGACGGACCAATTTCATTTTCACACATAAGTTAGTCAATAAATGTAGGAACAATCCTGCCGAGGTTATTTTGCTCAAAGTATTTTTTACGTTGAAAAAGTTAGGTTATGTGATTAGGGGGACTTATTTTTGTGTTGAGTGTTTATTGATCAGCATTGTTGCAATAAACTCAACAAAAAGTAAGTTCTCATCCTGATAAAAATAACATAACTTTTTAACGAAAATGTTTTGAGCAAAATAATCCGGCAGGGTTGTACCTACACTTATTGGACTAACGTATGTGTGAAAATGAAATTGGTCCCATACGAGTCAATGCATGAGTGATGCACACATCATAGGAAAGATTGGCACTGCGTGTGCCCATTCATGCGTGACTCAATGAACCAACTTCATTTTCACTCAGAAGTTAGTCACAAGTAAAGGAACAATCTTGCCGAGTTATTATGGGAAAGAACAAGTTTTACAAAAGTGACGCCATTTTGATTAGGGGACTCACTTTTTTTGTTGTGTTTATGAATCATGCTCGCTTTTTGTAATACATTCTTTAATCAAAAGGGCGTTACTTTTGGACAAAAATGTTCTTGAGCATAATAACCTCAACAGGATTGTTCCATACATTTGGTGACTGAAGGTTGGTCCCATTGAGTCACGAATGAGTGAGCACACAAAGTGCCAATCATTCCTTTGATGTGTGCTCAGTCATGCATGACTCGATGGACCAATTTCATTTTCACACAGAAGTTTGTGAATAAGTGTAGAGAAGCATAATTCTGCCAAGTTATGTTGCTCTAAACCCAATACCTTTAAATGTTACGCCATTTTGCTTAGGAGGGAGAGTTACTTTTGTTGTTGTGTTTAGAATGGAGAAGGAGAAGAGTTAATCACACGAGTCTACCAGAGGACTTGCCCCATTCGTGTAACTTTCGCTACATTTAAGTAGAAGTGTGGCCTAGGGTTAATGAATCGGAGTGATAGGCTCCAACATTGTCACGGTGATTTTAACTTTTGTTTTACTTTTAAGGGTAGATACAGTTTTGGTAAGGCTTGAATTTAAATAACCAAAACCTGCACAGTAACATTACAAACTATTATTTATAACCCCACCATGCTCGAAAGGTATACAATCAATACAAACTACCAATAAAAGCCTGTTATTTTGCTCAAAACATTTTTGTTGAAGAAGTTAATTAATTCTAATCACGAGGAGACTTACTTATTTTGGTTGAGTTTATTCCAACAATACTGATCAATTAAACTCAACACAAAAATTAGTCCCCCTTAATCAAATAGCTCTAAACTTATGTTGTACAAATGAAATTTGATCCATCGAGTCCATCATGAGTGAACACACATCAAAAGGCAGAATTTTAACTTTTAGGACTCTTGTGACTTTTGAAAAGTGACATTTTTCCCTTTAATGTGTGCTCACTCATGCATGGCATGGCGGATCAAATTTCATTTTCACAGAGGACGTTAGCCAATCATTTTAGGAACCTTCCTGCCAAGTAATGTTGCTCAAACCCAATTCCTTTAAATAAGTTACGTCATCTTTGCTTAGGGGAGTGGTTACTTTTTTTGTATGTGGTTTATTAAATGCGAGCCCGCCTGGCTAGACAGGCTAGACGGGTACCGTTTTTAAACTCAGTTGGTATGACCCCGGTCTTGGTTCGAACCAGGCGGGACTCTCTAACCGCTTAAACCCCCATGCTCGTGTCCTTGACAACATTAGCAAAGTATAATTCGAATGACATGATTCCCAAGAAATAAGATATTTTTCCTATTGCGTTTTTGTTTGTAGTGTGTGATGTGTGTGTGTGTTTGGTTTGCTTGTTAAAAACCCAGTATCTCTCTTGAGGAATCAAGGATGGAAATAAGAAGTGGTTTGATCAGTTTGTATAATTTCTGATACCAACATATAAGGAGCTATATCCTCATCATTCAAACTTGCCTGTATAGTTGTAAAGGTGAATAAATAGGTGTTCCATTTAACACGTTCACAATACTTCACAGGAATATCAGAAGAGTAGCAGTAATTGCTTAATGAATATCATAATCGTACTTACAGTCCCTCACGATTTATTTCACAGAACAAGATGAAACTGCTATGAATTGTCTCTGCGCAGCCGCCACATCAACCTAATACTTGGAAGATGCTAGAATACAGCGAGGCAGGAGAGAGTTGGTAGTCACAGCATTGTGAGGAGTTTAGGTGCCCTCACCTTGGTAACATAATATGCATATCCACAACAAGGCACTAACGGAAGCAGAAAAAAAACTATTAATAGGACACACTCTCTGTACAATTTTCCCTGTAATGTCCATAACGTGAGTACCCGTCAGATGATTTCCGTTTAGCCAGGACAGGGTCTTGTCAATATGCAATACTATTGTTTTCTATCTCGATTTGTTGTAGAATATAGCTCGTCAATATAGTGCCTTACTCTTCCAAAGCGATCCAGATCAAAGCCTTTTACCTCCAATATTAAAATAGAGTATATACGTATCGAATACCCTTGTCAGTGGAGTATCTGCACCCAACCATGGAACCATATCGACCATAGGCCGTCTTCGCAGCGACAAGATAAATTGTGCGCTTCTTAATCCCTTGAACGATTAATCACTTGAATGTAACCGTTTCCTAAATGCTCAGTATGTGTGTACAATGTTGTATTATTGTAAAGTAGACATTTTTGGAAAACACTAATGATTAATTATGCGAGAAACGAAATTAATGAGTGTACTCTTTGTAATATAGTTTTGTAGACAAATTTAGAAGATACGTTTATTTATAATCCCCGTCATTAAACTCCCAGTCCAATACTAAAGATGGTAAAAGGCAAATCGTAAGAAATAAAATGCGACATTTTTCCAATCAAAAAAATTTAGCCTATTAAAAGTTAACATTGGAGTATATGTAAATTTCCAAAGTGCCGCAAAAAAAATAATTGAAACGGATTCTGTTGATTTCAATTCCATATGAAAGATCATCGAGAAGAAACATGGGAAATAATAATAATTTCTATTAAAATGCTCTCATTGTTGTGAAATTTGCTTTCAAAATATAATATAAAAGTGGTTGGACGGTCCCGGGTGTATCACTTTTTTAGAGAACGCTAGCGCGAGTCGGCTGGCTGATCTAGGGTCATCCTGATAGAGAACTGGAACTAAATATTTTTTGTGCACGCTTAATTGGGCTTAAAACATACATATGATACGGTACTTACCAGCAATTCACTCTCCAATATGTTGATCCAACTACCGGGTGATTAAGATTATGATTTTTTCCCTCCAACGAACGAAACGAAAGGCGAAAGAACGGGGGCTTGCGATACTACAAGTAGCCTACTATTACCGCGCACTGCACTACAGTCCCGTGTAAAGGGACCTAGAACGCTAGTGCATCGCGCTAGAGTTAATTTGACACTTCGAGTTGTTAACGGCTCTTTTTGAATGATAACAGGGGGTTTTACTTTTGTCGCTTGTGATTGTGTATACTTTTCGAGCATGGTGAAGTTATAACCCATAGGCGCCGAGAAGTGGGGGAGGCAGGGGGGGGCGGGCCCCGCACCCCCCCCCCCCCCCCCCAATCCAAAAACTGGGGGGGCAAAAACGCAATTTTCCCCCCCCCCCCCCCCAAAAAAAAAAGCCCCCCCCCCCCCCCCCGCCCGCCTCCCAAAATAAAAAAAAAAGGTGGGAAAGACAAAATCTAAGTGTATGAGCTAACGTTAAAAACTAGTTTATACATCCATTTTCAATTTTCGCTGCGCGCTTCGCGCGCGAACAGATTATCTCAGTTTGTTGTAAACATCTGATGAGAGCATAGAACTTTTTTTTTAAATTTTTTTTTTAACTCGGATTCTAAATTTCCTTCACAGGTATGGCATGAAATGCACCAAATTGCACCATTTCAAGTATAAAATGCAAAAATCTTCCCCGTGGGAGGGGGACACCCCCCCTCCCAAACCCTCCCCCTCTGTCTCTGCCCAAGCCCTCGGTTGCTTCGCTCCATCGGGATTCATTATTGGCTGCTAGGCCATGTTGTTGGATCATACATGCGCCATATGGTTTATGTGTATGACACTAAATACATATATTTATGTGTGAGTTTGGGTGCATATTTATTAGTGCGTCAATTATTTGTTTTCTTCGTGAAAAATATATCAAATCATAACACGGTTTTCCCAGATACAGTTAATCTTAAGCCCGAATTTCCTATTCTAGGTATGCACCAGATTGCACAATTTCAAGTACATAAATACAAAAATCTATCTTACCGTGGGAGGGGGATACCCCCCTCCCAAACCCTACCCCTCCCTCCCTGCCCCAGCCCTCAGGCGCTTCGCTCCCTCGGGACTCATTATTGGCTGTGTGTTGTTGGATCATACATAATGTTGCATAATTATGGTTTATGTTGTTGTGTGTGTGTTTTAGGGTACATATTTATTAGTGTGTCAATTATTTGTTTTCTACGTGAAAAATATATTAAAACTTTCTGGTCGATCAAATCATATCACGCTTTCCCAAATACAGCCGAATTTCCTATCTAGGTATGCACCAGATTGCACAATTTCAAGTCCAAAAATGCAAAAGCTCCCTACCGTGGGAGGGGGGACACCCCCCTCCCACACCCTCCCCCCGCTCAGTCGCTTCGCTCCCTCGCAATGTCTCACTCTCACATCTGGCTCAAAGTTGGCAACCCAGAGTGTGGTTGGGCATGGGCCCCTACACACAAAAATTGTGAGCCCCCTTGGGGTTTTGCCCCCCCAATCCAAAACTGCTTCCGGCGCGCCTGGTTATAACTATTAGTTTGTACCGTAATCGTGCAGGTTTTGGTTACTAAAGTTAAGTTTGACCAATACTCAACGTTATTTTTAACCCAAATATGAAAGAGTAATATCGCCACGCAGACCGTTTAATATAGATGTGAAACGAAGGTTTCGAATGCGTTTCTACAATAATCAACGCTAGTCGATTCCTCCTCATTGCACATTAAGTACTATTACGTATGTTACCGTCGCGTCAAAACAAATCGCCGTCGAAAAAATGCAGCCCTATGGTGGCAATTTAGTTTTAATGGCGATCTCCAACGAGCTGGCATTTGTAGAGTAAATCGTTTTAGACTGTCTGAATCGGGTTAGTTCGTTTTTGTTATTTAAGCATATCCGTGTGCAGAACCTTGAGATTCGTTAAAGAGCTACGACTGTTTTGAAATGTTTGAAATGTTGCCGCGCCCCTATTTTAGTTTGAAAAATTAAATAAAAAATAACTAGGAATGTTTATCTAAAAAAAGTTCAAAGCAGGTATTTGATAAATTGCAGAAAGAGTACAAAACAATTATAAAATCCATAAAATAAAGTTTTGCAATGATATGTATGAAAGCCTTAGAAAGCTTCGCTCGAGCGGTTAAAAAAGGGTTTAGCATGATGCACGTCCTAATCCCGTAGACATTGGGAATTTGATATCGTTCTTTGAGAATTTAAATGAATTGAAGCAATCGATGTCTAGCGAGTCTTCTGTTGATAACTCTAATCATGTTTTTCATGCTCCTAATGATGAACTAAATATTGAATTTTTAGAAGACGAAGTAAAAACGCACATGCAAAAATTAAAGAACAACAAGACTTCGGGATGCGATCGTATTATGAACGAGTTAAAACAAAACTAGCAGCAAGTCAATGTTGTCTTCTATTACTAAACTTTTTAATTTGATTTTTGAAAGTGGCATTGGGCCTTCCGATTTGCCCATTGGAAGTATCCGTCCAATTTATAAAAACGACTTTGCACGCGTTGTGATGAACCGAAAATTAGTGATGAATACCATTACCTTTTTTGAATGCCCTCTTTTTTAAATGGGATGAAAAATTTATGAGAATAAGCAGTGTAGATAACGCCCTAAGATCGAAAAGATGAATGAATTATTCAACTCAACTAATTATTCAACCATGTTAAACCTTGCTTAATTATTTAGCCTTATCGTCAAGTATTTCTTACAAACCAGTTCATTACAAAATAGCATAAAGCTTGTAAATAATTATACTAAAGTGCGAAATAGACCTTTTTAATGTTTTTTTTTTAATTTATCCTTCACTTGTATCCTTCATTAATTGTGTAATATTCAACCAATTGTCAGAGGTAGAAGAACAAAAGATGTGTATCTATGGTTTGAGCTGTGTCCATCGAAGACTTAAATGTTTCGCTGTTGTATGACAATTTCAAAATACTTTGTCATTTAATGACCTGAATAAAAAACAAATAAAACCAAACAAATACAAGTTAAGAAACACTCGTTTGACTTTTTATGTTACAGCGGGTGCAGTGCAACTGGTTTCTTTATTTTTTGTTTACCAACCTTAACTGCGTCATATCAACTAGCTTACGTGAAATGCATGGAAGCAATTAGTGATGGTATGGGTAGAAGTGTTAAGCATTATGAATAGCTACGTGATTGATAGTATATTTAATACAACATAAACATGTTCTTTATATAAACCGAACGCAAAAAGTAACTACCCCCGCAAACAACAGCTCATAAGTTCATAACCAAGAATTGATTCAAGATTTCGCTTCGCCAAAATATTAATATGGTAGTTAGGAAACAAATATGTACAAGTGAGGGGTTATCAGTAATTCATGGTTGAGTAATCACACATTTAAGAGAAAATAGTCATATTTCAGAATTCGCAAAATTATATTATTGTAGTTTATCAATAATGAGAAATGTCTAATTGCACCGTTTTACAATTGCACTTAATGCGTTTAACCACATGTGCCATACACAAATCAAAACAGATTGAATTTGAATCGGCATTGTTTCATAAACCATAATTAATGCATTCAGCCACATGTGCTGCTCCACAACAATGTACAGGCTTGCGCAAGCTCTTGCATGTGACTTTTGAAAGTGGCCATTTTTGTCTTTAATCCGTGCTCGTTCATCCGTAAAGTAATGGATATCCCTTAACTTCAGACAGAATGTTTCGAACTATTGTTTAAATATTGTGGTAAAATTACAGCTAAAAACTATAATCAGTCATGAAGTTATAATCATTTGTTCAGGGTGGTAGTTACTTGTTGTGTTCGGTTTAGTACGATAGAGCTTGAAACATTGCATTACAATTCGTGTAATTATCGTGGACGAGTCGCTTAATCGGTCATTCAAATTCATATTCCGAGCATTAACATTTCTGTATGAATCAATGATTGAAGTCCTATGGGGGAATATAGTTGCAATAAAGAATAATTATGCTTACGATGATAATGATGATGATGATAATAACCTCAGCTACAACATATCGAAATATTGGAGATAATCGATTGAGAATAAGCGAAATATGGTCGAAAGTCCGCTGTAGTTGATTTTAAAATCGATTAAAATTCGCATTTCAACTTTAACACTCAATATTATGACGTCACAACATTTACTTGGCCTAAATGAGGTATGAATTCATATGTACAACTCATAATCTTGTTGAATATTGAATAACATTTGTGGGCTTAAGGACTTTGCAAAAAGTTATGGTCAAATGAAAAGAATATGTTTTTACCATATTTTGCCAATATGCGTGCGCGCGTAATTCTGACTTTGACGAGCACGTTCCTAGTTATTTTGAGTCAACTTAAATTGAGGGACTGTGTTGAAAATGTACCAGGAATGGAAAACCAGTGTAAAAACCATATGTTTCTTATTTATTTATGTTACGCGCGGAAATACGCGATGGAGATTAATCACAAGTGTTAGAGACACACAAAAGTGCCTAAATTCCTATTGTTGGATAATAATGACCACACTTCCTTTAGAACATAACCCCAACTAAAACATATCGAAATTTGGGAGAAAACTGATGCAGAATAAGCAAGATATGGTCGGAAGTCCGCTGTAATCTATTTAAAAATCAATTAAAATCAGTTAAAATTCGCATTTCAGGTTTAACCCTCAATATGATGACGTCATAACGTATACTTGCCATAAATGAGGTATGAATCCGTATCTACAATTCATAATATTTGCGAATATTGGTAGAAAATGGGGGTTCCAGGAAAAAAAAAATTATGGCCGAATAAAAAAGGTATGTTTTTAACATATTTTGCCAATTTGCGTGCGTGCGTAATGTTGACTTTGACGCGCGCGTACTCCGTAATTATGAGTCAACAATGACTCAAATTGATAGGATGCGTTTATGGATGTATCAGGAATGCAAAACATGTGAAAAAATAACATTTTTCTTGTTCATCTGTGTTACGCGCCCAAAAACGCGCGCGCCGACGCGCACGCTCGGAAATTTTTCAAATGCTTAAAATTGTCTGAAACATATAGTAAATTACTCGGGTTAGGGTTTTGGTCATTTTTTTTACATTTTTTTGTTTGCATTTTTCGAACGCGTACGCGCGCGTCTCCGAGTGTTAGCGCACGCGCATCAACTTAAAAGATGACGATTGACCTGATTGATATTGATGCGAAATTTGAAGTGAAATTGATGATGCATGCCTGAGTTATGATGATTATTGAAATTTGACAAAATGGCGTCCTGATGACGTCACAGTGATGTGACGACATTGAAATGAGTTTCTTGCACTGAGTCAGATGATGATCTATCATGATAATGAGTTTCATGACGATTGATTCATTTGATCTTGAGATATGCGACGAACAAAATCGGAAGAATAATAAATAAATAAATAATAATAATAAAAGATCGAACGAAATCAATAGGTTATACATAATTATGATATACGTATAACCTAATAACTAGATTTTGAATTTGTCACTTTTGACGAATTAAGGTTATACGTATTAAAACTACGATATGATGATATTGACTGTTCACCGCGTAATATGATGATGTCATAACATTTACTTGGCATAAATAAGGTATGAATTCGAATCTACAACTCTTAAAGGGGTATTCCGGGCCTGATAAAACCATTCGTTATTTGAATAAGCAAAACAAAATGAACTAGATGTTGAATTCGTCACTTTTGACGAATTAAGGTTATACGTATTGATCTTACGATATGATGACTTTTCAACGCGTAATATGACGATGTCATGACATTTACTCGGCATAAATTAGGTATGAATTCGAATCTACAACTCTTTATTGTTCCGAATATTGAAAGAAAATTGGGGATTTATGGACTTAAAACAAAGTTATGGCCGATTAAAAAAAGTTAGTTTATTGAACAGGAAATATGAAGATTTAAGTAACAAATTACTGTAAAATGGCTCTGTACCGGACGTCTTTTTCGACCATATCACACATTTCCGTTGGCTGATTTTAGCCCGGTCGTCAGCATGTTAAAGGGATAGTTGAGTTCTGGTACGGAGAGTACATTTTTGGTGAAACTAAATTTTAGTAACCAAAACCTACATCATTACATTACAAACTAATAGTTATAACTAGAAAGGAACACAAAATTCCAAATGACGTAGTAAAGATCATGTTATCATTCAAAAAGAGCTGTTAAAACGTAAGAGGGCGCTCTCTAAACACTCATCGGTTTCAACCATTTTGAATACAATATTGTGCATGTGATGTTTTGTTGAAATAGTGATTAGATAGAGAAATAACCAACAACCATTAACATACCTATTTTGTAACTTTTTGAAAAGAGGAAGCATTTTTTTTGAATTTTTAAAGGCTGGTTCAAAATTCTCTAATAAACCTGGGGCCCCAGCTTTATTACAAATTGTTATATTTATGGATATATCAGCCGTTTCTGAACCGATTTAGATCAAATAAAGTTTATTCTGTCATTAAAATATTATGCTCTTTCAAATTTTACACTCAGTTTTGCATTATCTCACAAAAAAATTATTATGTGTAGCGCCCTCTCTACCAAAACTCAACTATCTCTTTAAAGCTGAGTTTGGGCCACACAATAATGTTTTGAATTTTATTTTAAGATTGGAGCACGGGAACAGGTCGTTATTGAAGGTCGAACTTTATGTTTAGTTTATCGTGCAATATGGATACTTTACCAAATCTGATTGTCCATTAATAGGTACGTACACATATGTGCAACTCATACTCTTTCAGAATCTGTAAGAATATTCAGATATATGTATGTATCAAAAAAGTTATGACCGATAATAGAAGGGCATGTTTGACCAGATTTACCAAATTTTCACACTCGTGTATGATTTTAACTTTTGTATCTACCACTCATGATCTATCAAAATATTAAATAACTACTCAATCATCATATTAATACTACCCCCCTCCCCCCCTAATAAAAAGTTTTAAAAAAGAAGAAGAAAAAAGCAAAAGAAAGTATACTGTCTTGGTTTCGAACCCACGACCCTTAGATCTTGCGTCACAACTTGTTCCGCGAGACCAATATTACATCTCTTATCAGAAATGGAAAAATTGGAAATACATGTATCAGTGATTGGACACTGCACTTGTTAATGTAGTCTAAGCACATTTGTATACGGTTATTACCAAGTCCCTAACAATCCTATTTATGGATAGCAGACCGCCAATATTTGGCAAGAAATATGTTGTTTGAAGTCGGAAATGGATGTGCAATGCAATAATATGAACAACGCGTGAATAACATGTGTTTGGTAACATTTGTAAGGAGCGAAGCGATATTTGAATTATTCGCCCGCCGTATGTGGCGCTATTCCACTCCAAACCATTGTGCATTGCATGATAATTGTAAATTGAACATAACTAATGTAATTTAATGTTTTAACTCTGAATATTGATTCGACTGACTTCTGTGGATAATATAATATGATTTTCAGTGACTAATGATTTATCTGGGCCAGCATTAAATTGATAATTCTCATCTTCTTTCCTGAACGGGAACATGACATTTGCTAAGTAGCTTCTTACAGTAACTGCTATATAAAGTTTATATTCCTAGCTTGGCATTTGTGATCTTGAGGAATGCATTAGTAACCAGTATTAGAAATATCATATCTGTCCTGGCTGGACAGATATCGCAACGGTTAGATTATGAATTTTGTACGCTCTGAAATTTAAAAAAAGCTCGAAGACTACTGTAAAAACAATCTGAATAGCTTTTTAAAAAGCCGTTGATGATATTTATATTGAATCAAAACATTAAATGCACAATTTTGTATAATCTAAAATCAATGATTTGGATTCGAACCCACGACCCTTAGGTCTGATGTCACAGATCAAACCACGAGACCAACATTAGATAACTTAATGGGAATGGGACATTTGGGTATATAGATCAATGATTGCACATTGCATTTGTAAATGTACGATTATAGAGTACCGAAGTAGTGACGTCACATGCTTTTGTTATTGCATAGTAATGGTTCTACACAAATTTCCCTTTCACACTGGCATTTAGTAGTGGGTCGGAGCCGGACGATTGCCTTCTTAGCAACGGCTAGATCACCAATTCGTTGCTTCCCTGACATTGTTTAGAACCATCACTCATGGCAATGAATAGCTCTGACGTCACACTTCGGTACTCTATATACATGTGTATTTAAAAATGTAATTTTTATAGTGTATTTGCGAATGTACATTTATTTATTACTTTTGTTCATGTTTATTATGCACGCATGTACACACAAGCTCACATACACACACACAACCACACATTTTTTCGGATGTAATAACTGTCGAACTCTGGCTATGTAAATTTATGCCAATTTTCCAAATATGATGGCTTTGTATTCGATAGTTAATTTTCATGCATGATTGATATCATTGTTATTATGGATTAACTGTTATATCATGAACACATACACACATTTGAATCATTACACCAACATACACATCCTTTTATTCACGCATACAAAAAAAAGAAAATAGACTTAAAATCTGAAGGAAAAATGACTATTTAAGCTATCTTTTTTTGTTTAAATAAATAAATGAATAAACTTTTATTTTGTTCAATTTCAACTACGGACTGCTTTTCATTCAGCATAAAAAATTAAATAGTAACAATTAGTGAAAACAACTTTAAACGAAATAAGATAAATATTCAAACCCTGTCTCCTCATAATGTTTAGCTATACTCTGGTTTCAATGTGAAGCCAACTTAAAAGGTGTACTTAGCTGTAACTCCAAAAAATGGAAAATTATTGCAGTCAAGTGTATCCACAGACAGTTATTACATGTCATACTGTAATTACAATCAAACCTGCCTCAGTGACCACCTGTCTATATGGCAGCTAACCTGCCTATAGTGGCCACCAAACATGATCACCTGCAGAGTAAAATAATGTAATGAACCTGTCTGTAGAAGAGGTCACCTGTCTACAGTGACTACTTTTCTTATTTCCCTTTGGTGGTCACTATACTCTGGTTTGAATGTAGTTGTAATGCAGGTGTCATTTGTATGATGCACATCTTGATCCCGGAAAATGCACCATGGGTCTGTCATGATTGTGTCATGGGTCCGTCATAAGTGTTTCATAGGTGCGTCCAAAGTACGTCATGTATGTGTGTCATAAGTGCATCATTTCCCGGGGGTCAAAAGGTGCATCATACAAATGACACCTGCATTGCATTTGTATAATAATGATATGCCATAAACACCAACAATTCAAAACTATTTCTCCTCTCTTCTTTGTAAGAGAAGTAATACATAGGCTATAACAGTATCTCCCTACATAATCTGACATTCACTAACAATATTTATGTTAGAATAACCTATGCTTAAAACGAAGACAATATAACTCAGTTTGAATAAGACCCAGTGCAGTGAAACAGAGTAAAACCATTTGTATACAAAGAAAGCCCTAATTCCCACCTACAGAGGGTGACAAACATATTTACTAGTCTTTACTTTACAGACCGTAATTGTCAATTTGCTTTCTTGGCCTTTTTGGGCTGGATATGGTGGTATTTTCAGTAGAAATATCAGTTATTAAGCTATTTCTCAGAGCTTTTTATGCTGGATTCAGGTTCAGAAGACCATTAAGATATCATTTAGCTTTAAAAAAATATTGTTTTGCGAGTACCAGTACTATCTTGAATTCTAGCGCAATACGTGAAGGAAAATAGCATTTGCTCAGTATCCTTTTTAAAGGGACTTAGTAACATTGTCAAAATCCTCAATATACAATTTTAATTATAGCGGTTCCCTCATACCTTGTTGTATTCATATTAACAATTAAATCATGGGACCGGTTTCGGTTTTTCAAATTTCCCTTTTGTTACAAAGATATGTACGATCGAGGTATTCAGATAAGAAAAACTCTCAGAGAGTTTTTCATGAGTTCTTCTTCTGTGTACAAAGTGAGTGCAGTGAGTTAGTGAATATCACTTTGTATTTTCACTCATTACGTGGCCATGCAATGCCCATTTGACTTGAAATGTTCACGCAATACCCTGTGGACATATGAGATAACAGCAATGTACATTACATAAACCCTTGATCACCTTTTGCACATGTCAACAAGTTACTTGTTGGACAAAATTCCAGTTGAAATTCTAATTGGTACCAATTGAAACTGAATTCAATTGGTACCCATTGGCATTGGTTTTAATGGGTACCCACTGAATTCATTGAAATTCTTTAATGGCTATTTGTTTGTTTTTTCCATATACTTTTCGATTATTTCAACAAGTAAAATTGTTAATATAGTTGATGGGTATTTCACCATGGGAACTACGTGTATGCATACATGTTTTACAATCAGACACTCAGGATTCAATAAAGAGCTAATAGAACTAATCCATATCTACACAGCATCTTTAGAATAAAAGAAAGACTTGATGGTTGTATGAACGATTGTAATAAAACTTACATGTGTGCAGTTAAACGCAGTGAAACCTTCTTATAATGAAAATGTTGGGACCATTGAATTTACTTTGTTGTATAACATGGCTTAAAAACAACAAAGTACCAAAGACCCTGGACTTGTGAAGTTACCCGACTATATCAGGTATCTTGTTTTAAAACAAAACTTGTTATAAAGAGGTTTCACTGTACTTATAAAGTTTATGCTACTAGTGAATCCGGCATGTTGGGATCGCAGCATGTGATGTTTACTTGGTCACTGGTCAGCGAACACATGCTAACTACATGTACGCATACATGTTTTACAATCTGACACTCGGGACTCAATAAAGAGCCAATAGAACTAATCCATATCTACAGAACATCTTTAAAATGAAATAAAGACTTGATGGTTGTATGAATGATTTTAAGAACACTTGCATGAGTGAAAAGCAGTGAAACTTATTTATAATGAGAATGGTAGGACCATTGAAATTACCTTGTTGCATAATATGGCTTAAAAAACAACAAAGTACCTATAGACCCGACAATGGCTCGTTTCAGGTAGAGTCCCTTTATTTAGTAAGAGTTGCTGACATCTATTGTTCACAAAATGGATACAAAATGGCGAAAGGAATTTAAACCACTGAATGCTCAAAGAGGTTTAGTCATAGTTTAGCACATTGTTAAACTCAGCATTCCTGCATGCAGTTACTTAAATCAGCTATCGCCATTTTTTTTCCATTTGTGTACACTAGTTGTCGTAACTCTCCTATAAAGGGACTCTAGTTTCAGGAAGAGATACCATTGACTGCAAGTTACAATTGATTGTAAGTCAGAAAATGTATGCGTTTCAACCAATCAGATTTGCACATCTCGAACATGTGATCTGACTTACAATCAATCGTAACTTACAATCGATGGTATCTTTTCCTGCAACGAGGCCCAGAGCAGGTATTTGGTTTTTATAACAAAACTTGTTTTAAAGACTGCTGTGTTTAAAGTCACGTCAATGAGCATATGAAAATCACTTCACATTTCTGCACACTGGACATATTGCATATATTTTGTGGAGATATCAACAATTTCCTAGGGCCCTTTAGTGACCCAAAATGATACATTAATAAAAGGTAAAAGTTTCCTTTCACCTACTCGGGTTGCATATCATATGTCACTTACTGAGACAGCAGTAGATGCCCTGATCAATATCACAAATAAAAAATAACAGTTGACCAACCACTCTTTTGTAAAAGCAATGGAATATACGACCAGCTACTGTATAGCAAAACCCGGCACTCATTGGTAATTCATGTTTTTGAAGTTCATACATGGAAACGACCTATACATTTGTAAAAACTTGACATGGTGATATCTTCTGCAATTATTGATGAATTAGTTATTGCATGAAATGGTATAAAAAGTGCTGTGTTATGATACATCCAGTCACATCATATACCATTAACATGAAAATAAAACATCTGCCAAGTTCCATTTGAGCATTTCAGTAATCTCACACCCCAAAATCAGTATTTTTCTGTAATGAATAAGCAAACTCACACTGGCTATTCCCCCTCCCCCCCAAAAAAAAATTTTTTTTTATTAATTTGTTTGCAAAGCAAAATAGTAGTTGGTTCTGTCGATCACACCAGCAACTTTATTAGTTTGTTTTTCATAAATACATGTATGTATCATATATCCTTACAAGTGATTATCAGTGTTGACTTGACTACAGCCCTGAACTAAGTCCACTGTATTTGTATGACATACATTTATCTTAGTAGTTGAGGATTACATTAAAGATACACATCAAAGGTACTTCCTGAAATGCCTCTTGCCACTGAAGTCGTTTTAATTCCATTTGAAATTGACTAAAAAAAAAAAAAGGTGTAAAATGAGAATAATTCCCTTTCAAATGCCCCTAGTTAAACAATTTAATTTCAAGATATTTTATTATACGAGCTGGGGGACACTTTGGTTCTTTAGATGAATGCCAACATTAATTGTACACTACTTGGAAACAAAATATAAAAACAGGATTTTTGTATAGCTGTTGATTTATCTATTTAGTCATTATTTAAAAAAAAACATCTAATGCACAATTTTATATGAAAAAAATTACTAAAGCTATGTCAAAGAGTTATCAGAAAGTGCCCTCTTTGAGTTGTAACGGCTCATTTTGTATCGGTAACGGGGTTATTACTTAGTCGTATACCTTTCTAGCATGGTGGAGTTATAACTATAACTTTGATTGTAAACAGGTTTAGGTAACTAAAGTTAAGTTTGACCAATACTCAACTCTACCTTGTGAGTGATCTATTTCACTTAAGGTAAACACTGGCAAAATGCGACAAAGAATACTAATTTTTCTTTGTATCAAAAAGGAGACCCTTTACATCTAGGAAACATGCAGTATATGCATGATCACAGGGTGGTAAGGATCAGGTTCTACAAAGCAATTGATGACATATATGCCAATTAGTTTATTATAGACATGTTTATCAGAGGTTTTTCCCAAATTTCTCTATAAAAATACTGTGAGCAATTAGGGCTAATTATCAACTATATTATTTGTTATGTTCATGAAGACATCATAACATAATCATTACTTTCATGAGAACAGGAAATGTTCCAATTCAAATAATCTACGAATCAGTATCCTCTCCGAGAATGAGCAGTTGAAAGTCTTGGTAGTATACCTTTGCATTTTCAGAAGTCCTTTTTGTAAAGGTTGTTACTGCCAATGCACTTTGTGGCATTTCACATCTTATGTCGGGGTATTTTGTTCGGACCTTGATTAACATTGTTCTGAGGGCGAGGAAGAACTGTTGAGTATTGACGTTCCAGTCAAAGAGCACATGCAAACTATAACTAGGGCTAAAGATCATCCTGTAGCCTGACAGGCGGTCGAGACCGGCGGGAGAAGCGGCGAGGGGCAGCAGGGGAGCAATCCAGTGGTGGTGGATCCAAGGCCTGGGCCGGGTGTTCCTGCAGACCAGGAGCCTTGTGTGACAGGAGGCTCCGGAGTGCATGAGGGGCAGAGCCTGGGAGGGACAAGCGAGTTGGCGGGCGCATGGTGGGAGAGGCAGGTGGGGCGGGAGCCACGTCCAAGTAACCTGGGGCTGGAGGAGAGCCGGTGCAGGGTGGCTGTGAAATGGCTGAAAGTGGCGCAAGCAGTGTAGCCGAGGTGACTGGTGGTAACAGGGAGCCGGCCTGCATCAGGGAGGTCGGCTTTGTGTGCCAGCCGGCTGTGTGTGGCTCTGGCAGTGGAGGGGTTGGGCCGGTTGGCATCAGAAGGTGCGCACGGGGAACGATGGGCAAGTACTTCTGCAAGAACCGCCCGTTGCGTATGGTGATTCTATCAGATCTACCCTCACGACATGCTGGTCAAATTGCCACACTTAAAACCTGAAGAGAGTGAAAGAGAAAGAGAATAATACCATGTCACAATACTATATATATCATGGTCTTGATCATGAGTCTGTAATAACAAAACAACGGTAAACATGTCACAATACTATATGGGTGATTCCATAAATAAGGAACCCAGTTTGTGACATGTGTATTTTGACCCTAAAATCAGTAAATCAATTTTATGTTGAACATTACTTTCTGAAAATTGCATATTGACTAAGTTTCATATAAATGGTGAAAAAATAAATATTCTGAACTAAAATTACAGCAGGTTACCTCCAAGAGTGGTTTACGGGGACAAAATTTGGTTCCTCGTGTAAGTGGGACACCAAAATGCAAAATCTTACATTTGGGCATCCTAAAACATGTTTTGTGTTCATTTTATGTTCTTTTCATAAAAATTGATCATGTTGCAAGCAAAATATCCACTAAATTAATCAAACTTGTACTATAAACCCTAATTTTTGGCCAGGAAAATGATTCCTGGCGGTTCCTCGTGTAAGGCGTGTTGTCGTCTAGAACGACCGCGGCTTTCCCCGGCTTTCACGAAAATCAGCTTTTGTGTTCAAAGAAAGGATTACGCGGGCCGGGAGACCGAGAGCATGAATGGTTCGGCTTCCTTTGAAACGGAACGCAATCGGTGAGGCAGCGAGTGATAACAATAAACCGGATGTCGTTCCTTTTCATAGGAAGCCGAACATTCACGCTCTCGGCCTCCCGGCCCGCGCGTAATCCCTCCCAAATAGCAGAAAAGCGAACTTCGAGAAAGCCGGGGAAAGACGCGGCTTTTCTTAATGACAAAGCGCCTAAGTGGGACACCAAATCTTAATTCTTGATTTTTTCTAAAATTTGATGGAAAGCTGTCAATTTTTATTCATGTATGTGAAGAAACCACAAAACAGAAACCAATCAAGTAGAATTAACCAAAAAATAACATGTGATAACATCTGCAAAATTAATCATCAATATATCCCGACGTAATATTTGATGGGACACCAAGGTCATCTGGAAAAATTAAGAATGGCCATAATTTTCAGATTTTATATATTTTCACCACCTATTCTGTCTAAAACTTTAAAACTATGTAAATGCTACTAGAAATGACCAAAAAAATAGATACACTGTTGCTTGATATGGATTCTACACTAAAAATTAAAGGTTCCTTAGTAAGCAAATTTTCGGGACACCAAACCTTACACGAGGAACCGATTTATAGAATTTCGCTCATATTTAAAAAAAATAGTTTTAAGTATGATTTTAGCTTATTGTTTTCAAAATTGGTTTGTTTTCTATCATTTATGACCTTCTGTTATCCATTTTACCACACCATGGGCTGCATATCTAACAAATTGACAGTGATGTAAAAATGTCACAACATATTGCCCAAAAAAGTGATAATTTGGGCATTTCTTCCATCAAAATATACAAGTCCGTTTGTAAAATAAAAATATTAAACAATTTTTAAATGAAGATACACCGCTGCACAACAATATTTAAAAGTAAAAGGTGGAGCATGGGACTTAGAATTTCTTAGCTATGATCTAGTGAAAGCACTCATGTCACTGAAAATGGTATTTTTCTAGCGGAGACCTGAATTTATGGAATTACCCATATAATATCATGGTCTTGATCACGAGTCTGTAATAACAAAAAAACGGTAAACATTTCATACCCATTTGACAATATCTATATAATTTTTTTTTATCATGGTGTTGAAAGTTGGAACCGATTTTGTAAATAATAAATCATTTTGATAGATTAATTACAATGTTAATGTTGATACCAGGGTGTCGTCCGGATGTAACATCAACAGATATCAAAAACTAATTTCGTAATGTTTTTTTTGTTGGTCAAATTCAGTTAATCATCATGAATACAGACTTGTTCATGAAATGAAAAAGAATGTAATGGTTCAATTTTTTTTCTAGTCTGTAGATCATACTCGGGAGTAGAGTTGTCGTTTTTGGGAGTTTGACTACCTGGGACGTGCGATAATTTGTTGGG
>JBAMJV010014443.1:0-32101 GCA_037951105.1 Echinarachnius parma
CTCTGTGCATGAGGAAGGCAAATGCCAGTATATACGTATAGTGAACAGGTGATATACTTAAATGTGCACCTGTAAAGTGTTAGATATTGCCCAAAATGACATTTGAGACTTCAATCCTGTACCAAAATCATTGTATGGTGAACAAGTGATATACTTAAAGGTGCACCTGTAAAGTGTTAGATATTGCCCAAAATGACATTTGAGACTTCAATCCTGTACCAAAATCATTGTAAGATATGTCCGAATGATGTGTGAAAGTTTCATTGAAAAAGAACACTGCTTTCCTGGTTAAAAAAACGAAAATATGCGTCAGCTTTTACAACGGACGTTTATGAGGTTTATGACAGTTAATTAACGCTTTTGAGCTGAATGATAGATATCGTCATACTAAAGGGCCATTTGAAAAAATCTAACCCTATTTTATTCTTCTCTTACCATAAGCTAAACAACACGGTAGAAGAGAAACGAGGAAGCTCCAAGCAATTTTCGTGGAGTTAGACACTTTGCAGGCCTTACTTAAATGTTAACGGGATACCTGTAAAGTGTCAGATATTGCACAAAATGACATTTGAGACTTCAAAGATTTGTGAAAGTTTGAAAGAAAACGAACACTGTTTACCTAGTAAAAAAACGAATATTGAGTTCATATTTTATCACCGAATACTGATGGCCTGCCGTAGATTTGTCGCAGTAATAATCGTCCGTTTGACGATATCCGCACCCGTGTATGTTTAGAGACAGTACAGAATTCATGGAATTTGCGCGCGCTCGGCTCAAAGTTCAGTCGGGTCGGGAAGGTTTCCCACGCGCGCTGGCCGAACGTGTTCAGCTACGGCAATTGTACTTTTTATCAAAAGCGTTAGCTAACGCTTTTGAAATAATGATTTTCAATGATAATTATCTTCATACTAAAGGGACATTTGAACAAATCTAACCCTATTTTATTCTTCTCTTACCATAAGATAAACAACACGGCAGAAGAGAAACGAGGAAGCTCCAAGTATTTTTCGTGGAGTTAGACACTTTACAGGCACGCCTTTAACTATGAAGTAAAACAAAGTATTTATCTTATTTTGAATGCCCGTGAAGTGCCACAAATCACCGAGTAATCCCACATTCCCGAGAAGAAGAAAAAATAAACACATGAAAGGACGTCCTTAGCAGTCAACGTCTTTTGAAAGCACATAAGTCTACATGCTATTGACTGTACCAATCCTATTACACCATTAATTTATGAATTAATGCAATTATTTTTACCCACGCCGATGAAATCGGCAGGGGGTTATGTAAAGGGTTCCGTATGTTTGTTTGTTTGTCTGTTTTTTTACCCACGCCGATGAAATCGGCAGGGGGTTATGTAAAGGGTTCCGTATGTTTGTTTGTTTGTCTGTTTTTTTTTTTTTTTTTTTTTTTGTTTGTTTGTGTACAAGATAACTAGAGAACGGGTGAACGGATTTGCACCAAATTTTCAGGGAATGTTTGGATAGTGACATGGAAGAATCGATTAGATTTTGGTGATGATTGGTTGACCCCTGCAAATTCTGTGGAACCTTGAAGTTTGAGTATGTATTTAATGCACGTGTGTGCCTAAATAATATCTGCACGTTATAGGCGCGGTACGTATACGGTAACCTCGCTCGCGCTGAATCCAATCGAGCAGCAACTAACAAGTTTAGTCCAGGTGTGCATCGCGATCGCGCGCACGGTACCATATGTTATGGTACGGTACTTTCGATTCCGGGTTAATTAATACGGAACGGAATTGAATTGCAACACGCTGATCTGAACTTTGAAGCGCCAAGAAATTGGTAAGTTTCCGAAAAATACATTTATTTATTTAATAATTATTATTGACCCGACACTAATGTGAAGATGAACAGATGTTCATTTTTACATATTGAATACATCTAGACTGGGTTGAGGCCGACGAAGGGGTAGAACAGGGCTAATGGGAGGCGTGGGTATGCTGACTTTGTCGGCCTTCTAGTTTTTTTTTTGTTTTTTTTTTTGTTTGTTTGTGTACAAGATAACTAGAGAACGGGTGAACGGATTTGCACCAAATTTTCAGGGAATGTTTGGATAGTGACATGGAAGAATCGATTAGATTTTGGTGATGATTGGTTGACCCCTGCAAATTCTGTGGAACCTTGAAGTTTGAGTATGTATTTATTGGTACGGAAATTGACAACAATTACGGGAGTACGGAATGGCGCTGAAATGTTACGGATTTTGGGAAATCCGATAATGCACTACCGTCTATGCATTTCTATTTGTGCTCCGTGCGATCGCGATGGCACACACGCACTAATGTACTTATCACACACACACAGTCTCTCTTCTCCTCTCCCTTCTCACACTAGTCTCTCCTCGTCTCTCCCGTCTCAAATCATTTCAAGAAAACAACGTGGCGCACACGCCATGCCAATAGATGTACTTACACATAGTACACACCCGCATGTAATGTGTTGTGCATATTGCAATGCATAAATATTAGGCATATCTATACTACACAGGCAGCTAGTAAAAACACGTGCGAATCGGCAGATAGCTGTCATGAAAAGATCTAAAATCATATTTATGCAAGAGAAATGGACATAAAAGTTTGCAGAATCAGGAAGATAAGGTATCTGTTATTGTTTGTAATAGTTTATTTTGTTTGAATTCATGATTTATGTTACATTTATCGCCAATAAATTGGACAGATGTCGGCATTTTCAAGCCCTCCCTGCAGGCATACCCAGTCAGCATAGTTTACTATGCCTGGAGTTGTGGGGGATTCTGTTCAACGGTTGATCACTATGTTTTTAGGATGCATCGGTAAGCAAAACAGGGTTGAGGCCGACGAAGGGGTAGAACAGGGCTAATGGGAGGCGTGGGTATGCTGACTTTGTCGGCCTTCTAGTTGTTCATCTTTCTTACCGATTTCCTAATGTCCAACAAAAAAATCAGGATAAGTGGAATTGATTATTTCTAGCAAGTGAACGAGTTACCTTTTAAATTTGCGTATAATGTACATGATGGGAATTTCCCGTTTTACGTTTAAAAGTATACTTTTAAAACCTTTCTTTGATTTAAAGGGGTAGTTTAGTTTTGGTAGAGAGGGCGCTGCACATCACAATTTTTGTGTGAGGTAATGAAAAACTGAGTGTCGAATTTGAGAGAACATACAATTTTAATGGCAGAATAAAGTTTATTTGGTCAAAATCGGTCCAGAATCGGCTGAAATATCAATAAATATATCTGACCCTATAATTTTTTTGGGCCCAAATAATTAAATGCTTTTTTCAAAAATTTTTAAATATGCTTACACTTTTTCAAAAAATTTCAAAAGCGATTTTTAAATAATTGTTGATGATCTCTCTATTTAATCATTATTTCAATAAAACATCACATGCATCATTTTGTATATAAAATGGTTGAAACCGATGCCTTTTTAGAGAGCGCCCTTCTTGTGTTTTAATGGCTCTTTTTTAATGATAACAGGGTTTGTACTTAGTCGTTTGTAATTTTGTAAACCTCTCGAGCATGGTGGAGTTATAACTATTAGTGTATAATGTTACTGTCCAGGTTTGGTTAATAAAGTTCAGCCTTATCAAAACTATACTACCCCTTTAACGTTTAAAATCTATATTATGCATCGCTGAGAAAATTCGCTGGAGAAATGGGGTCAATGTTTTAACCAGTGTATGGGAAAGCGTGGGCATTACCCACGTTAAAGTAAAGCTAAATGCTACGGTATGTTATGGCTTACTGGTACTGAGTAGAGGCTAAATCGTATCACTTCAAGTCGTAAATTTCGTAATAAGAATATTGTTTTGTCTATATAGTCTGAGTTTACTGACTAAATTAGGTGGTCACGGTATAACGTGACAGCTAACGTAATCACTGACGTAGCAGAACAGCAATTACGTAACTAACACTTGTGGGTTTTTTTAGCCCTCGACAGGCTATGTATTAATAATATTCTTCACACAGACAAACAAACAAACCAAATACATGTGCATGAATTAAAAAAAAAATCTTTTAATTAAATCAACCAACAACTGTAGCAACTGCCACTTAAGAGCAAATTGTCTTTCCTTTCCAAATAGAGATAGAATATATATAGTTATCAACCGCGGTTATTGATATGTCAAATGTTGCTTGTAAGTATCGGCTTCCATGGTGGTGTAGATAATACGTATGGTTTGCGGTTGCACCATGTATAAGGAGAGAATTGGTGAGTCCTGAGAAGGACTGTTGGTATTCTTTCTAGGATAGTCCTAAAAATAATCTTTTAATTAAATCAAACAACAAGTGTAGCAACTGCCACTTAAGAGCAAATTGTCTTTCCTTTCCAAATAGAGATAGAATATATTTCTCATCTTTATAATATTGTAAAACTTTCTTTTCAACATATTAAAAAGAGGAACTATATTATACAATGTACAAACAAACATATGTTGTTTAATTAATGTAACAATGCAATTAACAGCATCGTTTCTCTTATCTTCAAAGCCAAAAATTATGTTTTGTAAAGTGAACAAAATTCTAACCAACATTTTGTTGAGCTCAACGTCATTGGGCGCGGGCTATTCGAAAACATGTATAGTAGCTTCGGGTGGGCATACACGCAGACGAAAGTCATGACAGTGGTCTGCAAATCATTACTTTATTCCTGTATTAGTGATAGTCAAGACTAGTACAGTCAAGACTAGTGCCCCGTTGCAGAAAGTGTTGTAAGTCATCAAATTTGCGCGTTTCAACCAATAAAAAAATTTGCGCATTTTGAACACATTACCCGACTTACAATTAATTGTAACTTACAATAGATTGTAACTCCTTCTTCAACGGTGCCTAAGGAAATGGCAGGATTTTGGTTCTCATCCAATCCGACAAAAAGCCAGCATTTAGCCTGCCTTTAAGCCACTTTTCGCAGTATTGATCATAGTTGTAATTACCGGAACGCGCACCTAGACGTTATTCTTTGGGGATGCTACGCATTACATGCAAATTGGGAAAAAGGCAATCTGAGAAAGGAGGAAAATTACAATTTTTTTCTCAAAATGTCAGTGACGATTGTATATCACCATGGTAATAACAGATTCTTCTATAAATTATAAATGAGGCTTTAATATTTATAGCGTAATTAAATCAAAGTCAAACTGCGATTTATATTTCAACCAGTGTGTCATCATCATACGTGTCATACGTGTCATCATCATATTTCAATGTGTATATTACGCGAGAGCATCACAATTTGTTCGTGTTTGCAATGATGGGAAATTCTTACTCCCGCTGTGCCTACTTGCTAACCCCCCCCCCCCCCCCCCCCCCCCCTCTTCCTGAGCGCCCAAAAATAAAGGATTACATAACATAATTCAATTATAAACACGTTTTACTGTGCATTTTTGTTCGGCATTATCTTCCGTTTGCAATATTAGCTACTCCTCAATTACCTCCCACAACCCCCCCCCCCCCCCTACTTCGATCTTTCTCATAAAAGTACTTTGTTTCGCTGTAGTATTCTCCCTCTTCGATCTCTATGATTCTATTCTTCTGCGACACCATGTACAACATTTATCAACAGCTATCATGGCTATGCCCAGCAATGCTTAACAATGTTTTGAATTTCATTTGTTTGTTTTGTTATCTTTCTCCATCTAGTCAGCTACTTCCATCCTTTTTTTCATAAAAGTACTCTGTTTTGTTGAATTCATCTCCCTCTTCGTCATCTAGTATCCCATCCTTCTTAGTCATCTTAATCTTTTTCCACCATTTATTGATAAACAGATTAAATTATCAGACACATTATGTCCTGTAACATTTATCAACATCGTCGGAAGCGCCTGGGGCGAATAGTTATCTTGCCGTAGACTTCTGGGTATAAAGAAGAGCAGCCACACATTAACTGCAGCGCTTTGTTCCTTGATCACCAATAATCCCCTCGACGGCCGAACATGTAATGACGTTGCATTGGGGAATGATGACTGTTGTTTATGAACAAGGCAATAACCTCAAGTTTACTTTTAATGTTAGTATTGTTCGTTCGGCACGTAAGTCGATGTGCTTTGCGAACGTTATAAATAGCGTTGATCGGCGATGACAACCGATTTGCACGTTTTCACGTTTTACACGTCCTTTACTTGTATCACTGCTAGAATCCACATTATATGTTACCGTAGTCAGTGTCATACAGAGACAAATTATCTTAAGTGAATTATCTAGATAATTGCGTCTGACACCGGCTAAGTATTTCCTTTTAGCGCAGTCAAAGTAAACTACATCAGAATTACCATGACACAGTTGGGTAATTTACAAGCAAGGAAAGAGAACATCATTGGTACTTGAAATCGGCGGATATAATGTGGGGGTGGGGGCATTAGTCGGACCGATGGGCGTCGATACTTACGTAATACTTATTCATCAGGGGGATGAATGAATAGATCATCCCCCCCTGATGAATGGGTATCAATTACAGATCTACGCCCATGGTCGGACCACACTATTCACTACTTAAAGATAATAATAAATAATAATAATACATAAGTTTGGCTTCGTCCGTCAAAATTAAAAGACAAATGAGCAAACTTTTCACCATTGTCCTTTTCGCTCGGGAAATAATAATCATATAAAGCTGCTCTCTACCTAAGATATGAACTTGTCAAATTGTCGAATTTTATCTCAACTTATTTTTATTGAGCGGGGCGCGATAATATGTCAAAGTTGTTATAGTGATATGGATTTGGTTCTTCTAACATTTAATATTCGGGAAGAATGTTTTATAGCAATACTTATCAACCGCGGTTATTGATATGTCAAATGTTGCTTGTAAGTATCGGCTTCCATGGCGGTGTAGATAATACGTGTGGTTTGCGGTTGCACCATGTATAAGGAGAGGATTGGTGAGTCCTGAGAAGGACTGTTGGTATTCTTTCTAGGATAGTCCTAAAAATAATCTTTTAATTAAATCAAACAACAAGTGTAGCAACTGCCACTTAAGAGCAAATTGTCTTTCCTTTCCAAATAGAGATAGAATATATTTCTCATCTTTATAATATTGTAAAACTTTCTTTTCAACATATTAAAAAGAGGAACTATATTATACAATGTACAAACAAACATATGTTGTATAATTTATATAACAATGCAATTTAGAGCATCGTTTCTCTTATCTTCAAAGCCAAAAAATGTGTTTTGTAAAGTGAACAACAATTCTAACCAACATTATTTTGTTTTTTTCAACGTCATTGGGCGCCGCGGGCTATTCGAAAACATGCATAACTAGACGCAATGCACTCAGAGAGTGCTTATCTCCGCTAACACTCAGATTTTGATGTTTGCGTGACCTTGACCTTGCCCTTTGACTTTTGACCTTGAAAATTGAAAAGGTTCTATTCTAGATGAACACGAAGCTTCTACGAAAAATTGGTTGTGATATGTGTGAAATTGTGCGCAGGAAACTGGTGACGAACAAACAAACAAACAAACGGGACCGAAAACATAACCTCCTTGGCGGAGGTAATAATACTTTCGGGTGGGCATAAGCGCAGACGACAGTCATGACAGTGGTCTTCAAATCATTATTTTTGTTCCTGTATTAGTGATACTCAAGACGAAAATACGACTAGGGCCCCGTTGCAGAAAGAGATACAATCAATAGTAAGTTACAATTAGTTGTAAGTCAGACAATTTGCGCGTTTCAACCAATCAGATTTGCGCGTTTTGAACACATGACCTGACTTACAATTAATTGTATCTTACAATAGATTGTAACTCCTTCTTCAACGGTGCCTAAGGAAATGGCAGGATTTTGGTTCTCATCCAATCCGACAAAAAGCCAGCATTTAGCCTGCCTTTAAACCACTTTTCGCAGTATTGATCATAGTTGTAATTATTACCGGAACGCGCACCTAGACGTTATTCTTTGGGGATGCTACGCATTACATGCAAATTGGGAAAAAGGCAATCTGAGAAAGGAGGAAAATTACAATTTTGTTCTCAAAATGTCAGTGACGATTGTATATCACCATGGTAATAACAGATTCTTCTATAAATTATAAATGAGGATTTAATATTTATAGCGTAATTAAATCAAAGTCAAACTGTGATTTATATTTCAACCAGTGTGTCATCATCATACGTGTCATACGTGTCATCATCATATTTCAATGTGTATATATATACGCGAGAGCATCACAATTTGTTCGTGTTTGCAATGATGGGAAATTCTTACTCCCGCTGTGCCTACTTGCTAACCCCCCCCCCCCCCCCCCCCCCCCCCCCTCTTCCAGAGCGCCCAACATAAAGGATTACATAACATAATTCAATTATAAACACGTTTTACTGTGCAGTTTTGTTCGGCATCATCTTCCGTTTGCAATATAGATACTCCTCAACTACCTCCCACAACCCCCCCCCCCCCCCCCCCCCCACCTACTCCCTCTAACTCCCTCTGCCCCCGGCATGGGTTCAACCTCGTAACGCTACTGATACAGAAGTGGAGTCATGTGGTTTAAATTAAATGTTTTGTTTAGCCTTAATGAAAATAAAATGTCCATGAGCAAGAAAGTGATACGTCCAATAAATGTATTAGTATCGACCACTAAACCACTTTGCGGGTTGGGTACAGGTAGGAACATCATTTGAGCAGATACAGACACCTGACGGAGAGCATACTATAACAATTACCAAAAGCAAAACCCAGCAATTCCTAACAACGTTCTTATTTTCTTTCTTCGTTTTGGTATAGTTTGTTTAATAGCTACTTCGTTAATAAGTACTTTTTATTTGTGCATTCTTCTCTCTCTTCGGCTTCAATGATAATATCCTTCTTCATATAATCTTTTCCACCTTTTGTTGATGAGCAAATGAAGTAATACACGCATTATGTCGTGTAACATTTATCAAGAGCAATGCCCAGCAATCCGTATCAATGTCCTCCGTTTCATTTTTCGTTTTGTTATTTTCCCCCATCTAGTCACCTACTTCGATCTTTCTCATAAAAGTACTTTGTTTCGCTGTAGTATTCTCCCTCTTCGATCTCTATGATTCTATTCTTCTGCGACTTATATCAGTCACATTATGTCGTACAACATTTATCAGCAGCTATGCCCAGCAATGCTTAACAATGTTATTAATTTCATTTGTTTGTTTTGTTATCTTTCTCCATCTAGTCAGCTACTTCGATCCTTTTTTTTCATAAAAGTACTCTGTTTTGTTGAATTCATCTCCCTCTTCGTCCTCTAGTATCCCATCCTTCTTTGTCCTCTTAATCTGTTTCCACCGTTTATTGATGAACAGATTAAATTATCACACACATTATGTCGTGTAACATTTATCAACATCGTCGGAAGCGCCTGTGGCGAATAATTATATTGCCGTAGACTTCTGAGTATAAAGAAGAGCAGCCATGAACTGTAGCGCTTTGTTCCTTGATCAACAATAATCCCCTCGACGGCCGAACATGTAAGACGTTGCATTTGGGAATGATGACTGTTGTTTATGAACAAGGCAATAACCTCAAGTTTACTTTTAATGTTAGTATTGTTCGTTCGGCACGTAAGTCGATGTGCTTTGCGATCGGTATATGATCGGCGATGACAACCGATTTGCACGTTTTCACGTTTTACACGTCCTTTACCTGTACACAGCTATAATCCGCATTAATATAAATATTTACCGTAGTCAGTGTCACACAGAGACCAATTATCTAGATAATTGAATTATCTAGATAATGTGTAGCCTGTCTGTCACATACGTAGGTGAATTATCTAGATAACTATTATCTAGATAATTGTGTGTGACACCGGCTAAGTGTTTCCTTTTAGCGCAGTCAAAGTAAACTACATCAGAATTACCATGACACAGTTGGGTAATTTACAAGCAAGGACAGAGAACATCGTTGGTACTTAAAATCGGCGGATGTTCAGGAACAAGCTAATTATTCCACGTGCATGATCACTACGTCTATAATGTGGGGGTGGGGGCATTAGTCGGACCGATGGGCGTCGATACTTACGTAATACCTATTCATCAGGGGGGATGAATGAATAGATCACCCCCCCCCCCCCCTGATGAATGGGTATCGATTACAGATCTACGCCCATGGTCGGACCACACTATTCACTACTTAAAGATAATAATAAATAATAATAATACATAAGTTTGGCTTCGTCCGTCAAAATTAAAAGACAAATGAGCAAACTTTTCACTATTGTCCTTTTCGATAGGGAAATATTTATCATAGTTGCTTTCTACCTAAGATATGAACTTGTCAACAAATGTCGAAAGTTTATCTTAAAGGTGAATGACAGTAGTGGGAAACGCCCCACCCCCCAAAAATGATTTTTTTTTTTGTCTTCCTTAGATGTGAACATTTTATATCAGCTGGATTTGTTTTTAATCCCTCGTGATATGGTTTTCTACCTTAAAGGGGTAGTTTAGTTTTGGTAAGGCTGAACTTTAGTAACCAAAACCTGCACAGTAACATTATAAACTAATGGTTATAACTCCACCATGCTCGAAAGGTATACAAAATTACAAACGACTAAGTCCTGTTATCATTCAAAAAGAGTCATTAAAACACAAGAGGGCGCTTTTTAAAAAGGCATTGGTTTCAACCATTTTTCGTACATGATTATGCATGTGATGTTTTATTGATGTAATGATTAAATAGCGAGATCACCACCACTATTTAAAAAACGCTTTTGAACATTTTTGGAAAAGTGCAAGCATTTTTTTATTTTTTTCTAAAAATCATCTACTTATTTGGGCCCCAAATAATTATAAGATCAGATATATTTATTGAAATTTCAGCCGTTTCTGGGTCGATTTTGACCAAATAAAGTTTATTCTGCCATTAAAATTGCATGTTCTCTCAAATTCGACACTCAGTTTTGCATTACCTCACGAAAAAATTGTGATGTGCAGCGCCCTCTCTACCAAAACTAAACTACCCCTTTAAATGTGAACTATGTTTTTGTTTTGTTTTGTGTTTTATTTACAAATCGAATTATATGTTGTTTAGACATGTTAGAAATGTATACTTCAAAACATATGTTCTTAGCAATCCAAAGGGAAACACATAATTAGAGAACAAAACTTACGGGGAGTTGTCCAATAATTTGTCCGATTGTGTCCCATTTGAATCCCCATTGAAGAAAAAAAAGTGTTAAAACTGTAGTCTCTTTATATTGTGATAGCATCAATTCGTTGTTCCAATCCCTCCTTGCCTGTGAAGTTCATTAACACCAACGGCATAAACACAAATTAAGTGGCATAGCACCACCAAAGTAAATACCAGAGATAATGTTGTCCGCGAGCGGTTTTAAAGCAGAACTCGTGGTAAGTATTAGTAGTCTCACTCAGTCCAGCCGTTTTATACGAAAAGTGTTATGTTTGTTTCCTATACTAATGTAATAGGGTTTATAGAAGTCGACGCCCTTTTCCATACGCTTGCAGTGTTGTGGCCATAACAGATCTATTGTTCTTTTACAAACAGGTGGGGGTAATCATACATTTTTATATATGTTGATAATTATGTATATTTATTTCCACACTTGTTCAACATATTTATACACAAAGTACAAAGGTATGAACAAATTAACAACATCAAATACTGTATAATATAAAATTAATCAAAATTATATATCTATATAATGTTTTAAATCATAGATATAATGAATAAAACGAAACGGGCGGAGGAGGCCTATGTAAAAAGCAGAGCTTGTGGGCCATATATAGGCCTCCGGGAAAATGTGGTGCATGTTAAATAGAGGCATGTTACGAGCATGGAGTAGGTTCTTACACAGCTTGGCATGCAAACCAGTACTGCGGGGGTATTAAAGAGAGCTAGAAACATTGTCCGGATCCTTAAAATCCAATTGGAATTCTAGCGGTTCACTCATACCTTCTTATATTCGCGTTAACAATCCTCAAAATCCAATTGGAATTCTAGCGGTTCACTCATACCTTCTTATATTCGCGTTAACAATCCTCAAAATCCAATTGGAATTCTAGCGGCTCACTCATACCTTCTTATATTCGCGTTAACAATCCTCAAAATCCAATTGGAATTCTAGCGGTTCACTCATACCTTCTTATATTCGCGTTAACAATCCTCAAAATCCAATTGGAATTCTAGCGGTTCACTCATACCTTCTTATATTCGCGTTAACAATCCTCAAAATCCAATTGGAATTCTAGCGGTTCACTCATATACCTTCTTATATTCGTATTAACAATAGCAGCATGAGACAGGTTTCGGTTTTTCGAATTTCCCTTTCGTTAAAAAGATATTTACGATTGAAGTGTTCAGATGTGAAACTATCCACTGGATAGTCGTAACCGTGTACAAAGTCAGTGCAATGACTTAGTGAATATCACTTTGCATTTGTCCTCATTACTTGGCCATATAACGTTTATTTAACTTGAAATGTTCACACAATACCGAGTGGACTTATCAGATAACAACAATATGCATTGTATTAATCATTCATCACTTTTTGAGCATGCCAACAAAGTTACTAGATCCCTTTAATCAGATTTTAATGATATTTCTAGTGATGCATATGCAGTGGCGTAGCTACGGGGGGGCACGGGGGGGGCACGTGCCCCCCCAATCGTTTGGCAAAAAAAAAAAAAAAAAAAAAAAATGACGACCCGATATGAAGCCAAATGTGTCTACAATGTATATCATTCATTATTATCACGTTTTATTTAATGTGTGATAATAATCATTATCAACGATAATAACCAAGAACATAACAGTCGTTCCCTAGTACTAGCAATAGCGCACCTATATCAGTTTGAAGAATCCTTCCAGCGCCTTATGCAAATTTTCAGTCCCGTGCGCGAGGATCGACGCTCACCGCATTTCAGAAGACATAGAGCGCGTATAGGCCTAACAAACTTCCTAGCATGGTAAATCGTTTATCATACCAAGGGCCCTTTTAGGATCTTGAATCTGCCTCCCGCTTTTATAGATAATTTTGACGCCTTCATGCAGGCTGCATAGCTGCACTACGTAGTCCTAAATGACTAGACAAACTTCTTTTACTAATTTGTTCACTCCAAATGCACCCGTTCCATTAATTCATGATGCATAATCTAGGCATATTGTTGATGATCATGATTGAAGGAGCACCAGTCATCTTCTCCAGAGTCGATATCTGCATCAGTTGAGCATAGGCCTACTGAAACTAATTCAAGGGACCCGAGCATAGCTGTGTTTTTTTTAGTTTGAAAAGGACTGTAAATCTTAATTTTTGCCGCGCGCTTCGCGCGCATATTCTGAAATACTGATATATACGAAATGTATTAGACCCTCATCTATCATGTCTATAGCACACTATCATCGGAAAATAAAATAATTTGAAATAATTTATCTTTTAGTAAATTCGGTCCATATGCGCTGAATGCAAATAAAATTGGAAAATTATGTCCCCCACATTAGAAAGGGGAGGAGATTGTCCCCCTCCTTTGTCATTAAGTATGTTTGGTTCCATACTTATATACTTTATATTACGTGAAATTTCTGTTTAGGTGTGCACTAAATCGCACAATTTCAGGACCCAAAATACGAAAGCTCCCTACTGTGGGAGGGGGACACCCCTCCCACACCCTCCCCCAATCGGTCGAATCGCTTCCTCGCAATGTCTTCCCTCCACTTTTGCTTAGTTCCATTGGAGCTCAATGCCCTAGACTATATCGATGGCTCTGTAGTATACAGGATCACGTGGATCCATCTCACGGGCTTAATCTTTCCTCGCTATTACCGTTTTAAAATACGTAACGAGTAGATTCACTATTATATACCATTCTAACACCCATGATTAAGACAATGATGAAGACAATAATGACCATACTTCTACAGTGATATTTTAAACACCAATTTCAAAAAATTTCAAAAAAAATTGGGAGGGGGTGAACCCTCCCACACCCTCCCCCAAATAAATGTAGACAAGCATACGGCGTGAGAGTATTTGAGTCTGGTGTGTGTGTACACGTAGGTTTGATTGTGTGTGTATACTTTATCATGAGGGAAATGATTTCTTTAATGCAGTATTATCAAATTTCCTTCCAAGGTATGCACCAAATTGCATTATTTCAAGTAAAAATTTGCAAAAGCTCCCTACCGTGGGAGGGGGGACACCCCCCTCCCACACCCTCCCCCCCCCCCCCCCTCGGGCGCTACGCGCCCTCGGGCTTGGTCGCTCCGCTCCCTCGCAGCTGTGCCCCCCCAATCACTTGACCCTCGCTACGCCACTGTGCATATGTGTAATGTTTGAAACAAAATTATGTGGTTTTAATATAATGAGGGGTTTTTCAGCATGTTACATTATGGACGCGTTCGATGCCATTTTGCCTTAATAAAAATCCTACTTCAAAGCAGACGTTTTTATGATGTTTGCCACTTGTACGTCGAAATGAAAGTCTCGATTGTCCACAAGTTCTTGTCTACAGGGGCGGATCTAGCTTTTTGTTAAGGGGGGGGGGGGTTGACCCAATGACGATGCGGAGCATCGTCCATGAGCCGCGAAGCGGGGAATGTTTTTTGCTATTTTGAACCCCCGTAAGTGATTTGTTTTCACTTTTGTTCACTTTTTTCACTGATACATTTATGAAGAGCGGAATGAGTTCGTAACTGTTCATCACCATGGTGTACGAGGTGGGGGTAGCATAGCCTAGGGGGTGCTGCAGCCCACGCGAGAGGTTTTAAAGGGACTTAGTAACATTGTCCAAATACTCAAAATCCAATTGGAATTCTAGCGGTTCCTTCATACCTTATTGTATTCGTATCAACAATAAAAGCATGGGACAGGTTTCTGTTTTTCAAATTTCCCTTTCGTTAAAAGATATTAACGATTGAAGTGTTCAGATGATAAAATATCCAATGGATCGTCGAAACGGTGTACAAAGTCAGTGCAATGAGTTAGTGAATATCACTTTGCATTTTTGCTCATTACTCGGCCATAATTATAACGTCTATTTAACTTGAATTTTTCACACAACACCCTGTGGACATATCAGATAACAACAATATACATTATATCAACCACTTATCACTTTTTGCACATGTCAACAAAGTTACTAGATCCCTTTAAAGCGCCAATATTCGGGCTAAATGCACCCCCAAATCGGACAGCAATAATATTGTTGGGAAAACTCGTGTCATATTCGGACATAATATGTCCGAATATGATATCATCAAGTCATATATTCGGACCAAATCCCCGGGGGGGGTCTGTCCCCCCCCCCCCCCCCCCCCCCCCCCCGTGACCAAGAAAACGAGTAATTAGGGTGTTTTTTTTACGATCAGGCGAAATAGGGTATCTATTTTAGGCTGATGAATTACTCGTTTAGGGTCTCAAAAAGATGAATTACTCGTTTAGGGTCTCAAAACTCAGCTTACTTGCTTAGGGTATCAAAAATAGTTATAACTTGCTTTTAATAGGGGTTTACAAAAAAAAATTACTTGCTAATAGGGTATCAAATATAGTTATGACTTGCTTACACAAAATCGATTACTTGCTTAGGGTATCAAAAATACTTGCTTAGGGGTTTACACAAAATTGATTACTTGCTTAGGGTATCAAATTACCGATAATCATACTTACTTAGGGTGTATTTTTTGCACCACGCAAATACTCGTTTAGGGTGCTTTTGGCAAGTCATTGGTCGCGCATGATACCCCCTTTCTATGAGGACAGACCCCCTGGGACCAAATCATATCATTTGGGTGGGGCAAACACATGTCATATTGGGGCAATAATCATATCGTGTTAGGGCAAACTCGTGTCATATCCGGGCAAACTCATGTCATATTTGGACTAAATCATAACATTTGGAGCCAAACTCACGTCATATTGGGACAATAATCATGCCATGTTATAGGGCAATGTCATGTCATGATCGGATAAAAATGATAAACATTGAATAATTTACAGGCAGCTAGTGGTAAAGGCCTTTCATTTTCTTTTTTCTGTTTTGTTTCTGTTTGTTTGTTTTTGTTTGTTTGTTTGTTTGTTTGTTTGTTTGTTTGTTTGTTTGTTTTTGGGGGGGCTTGCTTGCTTGCTTGTCAGGGAAAACATGAATTATGCATGACATTCGGGCAAAATATCTTAGCCCATATACCCTCTCCCCTCGCCCCAGTCAAAATTATACCCTTACACCCACGTTTATCACTCCAGGCTGCTAACAAGTAGTTCTTGAGCTACATTATCGAGCAGCCACAAATGTTGATTCTTCTATAAGCGACCCACCTACCGAGTACGGTAAGTGGTTTTTACAAATAGAGCTTATCATTGCGGGTCCGTTTGTAACCAAACTAGAATAATGTGATGCGCGTAAGGTAATGGCAGAGCACACGCCTGCATTGATGTTAGATAAACACGGGCACATACTTGTATGAGAAGTTTAGCAAGCGACCTGCACCCCCCCCCCCCCCCCCCCCCCTCTTCAACAACGATTCCCACAAGGCACTTAATCCGCTTTCTCAACTTAATTAAAGCGAACCAAAACGCAGAACACAAAGCAAACTGTGTAGTAATAGGCGGAGGGCCAAAGTCGAAAAAAGTGACTTTAGGTTGCCAGATCTCCACAACAAGTTTAAACCGATTTTAATTGCAAGTATTTTTAATGAGACAAAATAATTCAGAGGTCTACCTCAAAAAATTTGTTGCGAACACCTCCAAATCCAAGATGGCGTCCAAAAAAGCAGCCGTTTTGACTTGCTATAGATAATTGGCGAAATATATCAAACGACTCCTCAAATCAGCATTATTTTGCAATCATATTAAAGACAATAAGATTTCCTATAATCTGATACCAAACAACATGGGGTTCGTTTTTATGTAACACGGTCATTTTTAGCCCCAAACTCAAATTTTAGGCATTTTTTCCCAACATTATGAAATTATTGATTTACATAATTACGCATAAATCAATAATTGTAGTAGGGGTTAAATTAATACTTTTCAGAAAACTGTCCACATATATCAACAATACTCTGTGAAAATTTAAAGTGTGTAACGTATCTGAACAAAAAGTTATAGTACTTGGACGTCAGCATTTGATATCGACAAAACGGGTAGTTTTGCATGATTTCTCATGCTGTACAGGGTGTCTCAAAAATGTGAAATCTTGATTATAGGATTTGTGTACCAAATGATTGCGTCAATCTCGGGACACCTTCAATTCCAGTTATGAACAAATCAATAAAACCACCATTACCTGTAATATGATGAATATTCCACCATCATTATGTAATCCGCGTAGATGTCGTGTCTGTCTTGTATTTGTTTAACTGCATTTATCATAATTCAATCGCTAGAAATAAACTTAATTCCACTCCACATGGAGCATTCCAGTCAACTGCATGCTGACGCGCCTGCCATGCATATTGCGAATTCGAATCACACTGGGTGCCCATGATGTGTTTAAAAACGTGGTCAATATCATGTTCATTATCTTGAGTAAGTGTCTTACTGAAGTACAGAATATGCGGGACATCATATGTGAAGAGCGTATCTAGATTCGAACACATCTTGATCGCAAGGCACACACCCTTCATGCCCTTCATATCTTATTACATGTATCTGGAGACCATAAAGGTCTGTACAAATTGGCTGACTTAGTATTAAAACAAAACAAACTCAATTGCTAAACCAATATGTACAACACCGAAAAGCCTCAGCAAGCCGAATCTTTATTTTTTGTGCACTACTCTGTACTCGTGTAACTATGGTAATAACAGCCGATTATGGACAGAAATATACACAATCACCAAATATTTATTTAAAAAATTAAAATTAGCAGGTAAACGGTGTCATTTCACATATGATTTGTTTTCCTTCATGTTCAGCAAAAATTAGTGTGCATAATGCGCCTTGTAGTAGCCAGATATATAATTTATTGTATTTTCTATGGTTACAAATGTACACGGTGGTACAAAAAGTTACTCTACGATAAACATAATAGCCTATTCAAAGTTTTCTTCAAACCCTGAAAAAGTCTAGCTAACTATGGTATTCCGAATAATATTCATGTTAAAAACATAATTATCCATATATGGTCGGTCCAACTGTAAAGGACGCGCGCCTCCCATTCGAATATTGCACTAAATAGTGCACTTTGCATGATGGATTTATTATTGCAGTGAAATTACCGATACACTATTTTCGAGTATTGCAAACCGATGGCGGCATATTAATGACATAAAAAAAGAAAACTGAAGGTTTTGTTCAAAATGGGTATGAATAATATGTCATTATTTAAGAGCATTTCTTGAATAAAGTCCGTAAACAAGAATTACATTTATTGGGGCACCCTGTATAGTGTTCAAAATCGTACAAAATTGCTGTATTTGTCGATATCAAATGCTGACTTCTAGTTATTATAACTTTTTGTTCAGACACGGTACACACTTTGAAATTTCACAGAGTATTGCTAATATAACTGGGCAGTTTTCTGAAAAGTATTAATTCAACTCCCAATGTAATTATTGATTTATGCCGAATTATGTAAATCAATAATTTTATACTTTTTTGGGGGAAATTCTTAAAATTTGAGTTTAGGGCTAAAAATGACCGTGTTACATATCTTGAAACCCGTGGTATTTGGTATCAGATTATAGGAAATTGTATTGTCTTTAATATGACTGCAAAATCATGCTGATTTCAGGTGTCGTTTGGGGAATTTCGCCAATTATCTATAGCAAGTCAAAAACGGCTACTTCTTTGGACGCCATCTTGTTGGAGATGTTCGCAACATATTTTTTGAGGTAGACCTCTGAATTAAATTGTCTCATTACAAATACTTGCAAATAAAATTGGTTTAAACTTGTTGTGGAGATCTGGCAACCTAAGTCCTTAAGGAAGCCACTTTTTCGACTTTGGCCATCCGCCTAAATGGGCCAAATATAAATTACCGCGGTAAACAAGGTAGAAAAACAACCAAAATAATAGCTGTGGGACATGAAGGAGAATCTTGGGCCCAAGAGCGAGGGTGAGGGTGAGGCACGGGCGTCGATCTGTCATTGATACCCATTGATCAGGGGGGGATGATCCATTCATCCATCCCCCCCCTGATGAATGGGTATTACGTAAGTATCGACGCCACATGGGGTGAGGGTGTGTAATGAGAATAAATAACTTTTGACGAAAAGCAGAATATCTAGAGGCTTGCCAGGAGTATTCAGGATAAATCATTGTCTACCCAAACAATGTATCGTTGCCATGGATACAATTTCAATAGGTTACCGCAATTACCGCATGCGATGACACTTGCCTGAAGTATTCAGGATTAAGTATTGTCTACCAAACCATGAATATTTGCCATGGATACAATTTCAATAGGACAATAGGGTGAGCTGCAGCCACCCCAATAACCGCAATCACCGCATGCTCTCTCTCTCTCTTCTATTGTTTTGATCGCAACGGATTTTTGAACCGAGTTTTTGATGTCTAAAACCTTGCGACGGGACTTGCGATGGGAAACTGCCGTCGCAAGAGAACACACGGCGCATGCGTTCCACGTGACCGGTCGTGCTATTGTTTGATCAACAACCCAAAACCGGGCTTATAATGCTTATTAAAGGTGGTATCTCACCGGGCTGGAGACTAGTTGGCGACTAGTTGGCGACTCAGTCTCCGCTAGTCGCGGAGACGTCTCCGCGACGTCGCCGCGACGTCTCCTGGAGACTAGCCGGGTCTCCTGGGAGTCGCGGGAAAATCAAACATGTTCGATTTTTTGCAAACCATTTTCGGGTCTCCCGAGTCGCCGCGACTACCGCGACTGATCAGTCGCGGTAGTCGCGGCGACGTCTCCGCCGGTGAGATACGCACTTAAGCACGATAAATCACATGTAAGGTCAGTTCAGTGGCGTAGCTACGGGGGGGGGGGGGGGGGCACGGTGGGGGGGGGGGGGGGGGCACGTGCCCCCCCCCCCCCCAATCGTTTGGCAAAAAACAAAACAAAAAAAATGACGACCCGACATTAGCCAAATGTGTCTATATCATTAATTATTATCATGTTTTATCAAATTTGTGATGATAATGATGTTATCAACGATAATAAAGAAGAACATAACGGTCGTTCCCTAGTACTACACTGTGAAAAAAAGTAGTAAATTTACGTTGGGTATTTTTTTGTTGGGTAATAAATACGTTGGTTACTGCTTTGTTGGGCAATATTTGACCAATACTTAAGCAAAGTTGTACTCTGCCGCTGCCTAAATACAGATGTCCAATTTTTAAGGCAATTAATTGCCCTGCTGAGTGGTAAACTACATACGTTCGTGCCATTGTGAATAAAAGGAGTAAATTTACCATGGTATTTTTGTTGTTGGGTAATATATACGTTGGGAACTGTTTTGTTGTGCAATATTTGACCAATACTTAAGCAAAGTTGTACTCTGCCGCTGCCTAAATACAAATGTCCAATTATTAGGCAATTAATTGCCCTGCTGAGTGGTAAATTACATACGATCGTGCCATTGTGAAAAAAGGAGTAAATTTACCTTGGTAATTTTTTTGTTGGGTAATATATACTTCGGTAACTGTTTTGTTGGGCATTATTTGACCGATACTTAAGCAAATTTTTACTCTGCCGCTGCCCAAATACAGATGTCCAATTGTTGGGCAAGTAATTGCCCTGCTGAGTGGTAAACTGTATACGTGCGTGCCACTGTGTAAAAAAAGAGTAAATTTACGTTGGTAATTTTTTTGTTGGGTAATATGTACGTTGGTAACTGTTTTGTTGGGCATACTCTGCCGCTGCCCAAATACAGATGTGCAATTGTTGGGCAAGTTATTGCCCTGCTGAGTGGTAAACTGTATACGTGCGTGCCACTGTGAAAAAAGAGTAAATTTACGTTGGTAATTTTTTTGTTGGGTAATATATACGTTGGTATTTGTTTTGTTGTGCAATATTTGACCAATACTTGAGCAAATTTTTACTATGCCGTTGCCCAAATACAGATGTCCAATTGTTGGGCAAGTAATTGCCCTGCTGAGTGGTAAACTGTATTATGTGCGTGCCACTGTGGAAAAAAAGAGTAAATTTACGTTGGTAATTTTTTGTTGGGTAATATATACGTTGGTATTTGTTTTGTTGGGCATTATTTGACCAATACTTGAGCAAATTTTTACTCTGCCGTTGCCCAAATACAGATATCCAATTGTTGGGCAAGTAATTGCCCTACTGAGTGGTAATCTGTATACGTGCGTGCCACTGTGATTTCAACAAAAAATCACAAAATATGAACAAATATTAATTTTGAAGTAAAATTCTTTCGTTATTCATGTGTCAATCGTTTGTGTTTTATGTAAAAATTATTATGACAAACTTTGCATCACATGTTTACCTTGTTATACCATTGTTTTTTCTGTTGAATTTGACTTGATTTGTTTTCATAACCACTTTTTATGTATGCTACACATGTGATATATATACGCGACATGCTGCGTGTGTATTATAAATTCATTCCTAAGCTGGCACAGCCAGATTGCACTTAGAAAGTCTAAATAGACCAGTTGTGTGTGATTATACATTGACCCCAATGTATCCCACATGATTTGGACCATACGTCCAAATTGCAAACTAGTTTCATTTGGGAATACCAATTTGGAAATTTCAATTGGTAATTTTTGATTGGTAATTTCAATTGGTTTTTCGTCCTGGTAGACCGCGGCCGAACCGTGAAAATCGCCTTATTTCTTGACTTTCGTGCTTCAAATCTCGTATCTACCTGAATTTTGGCATGTGGGTAGTGAAAAATTCACTGAACACAAATTCATAACTCGTCAAGCTCAAAAAGTGCGCATTTTTTCAAAAAGTAGAAAAAACTTGGAATTTTGTTTTGTAACACTCTCTGAAAAATAATCCAATCCCAGTGCATCTCTCATTAGAACGTAACAGTGTCCCATAAGCTAGGGCCAATCAGATCGCTTGTTTTATCGTTGTGCGAAAAGTTTGTTTTGATGCGATGTAATGACACGTACTTTATCTGGATTTTGTTGTTTACATGGAAACTAAACTCACAGTAAATTAATTCATTTAGAGGAATTAATTCCGAAATAGATAAGGAATGAGTACCACCTTGAAAATTTACCAAAAACACATTAGAAGTTGATGAATAATTTAACGAAAAAAGACCGATACGGCACTAGCACTTCGGCTAACGAAGATCATCAGGCTAGTGTCGCCTGAGCTGCGGGGCACTGGTCGGCTACAAAAGGTGGCATGGAGGCATAATGCAATCGCCCTCAGCATGAATCTACTTTAATTTTACCCCGGGAAAAAGCTATTCTCCTAGTTACTGTCTGTCTTGGAATGGATTGTAATATATTTGTCTTTATCTAAAGGGAAAGTCCACCCTAAATCTAAGTTAGTTAAGATAATGGCATAACTAAAGAGAGGAACGTGACAGTGAAAAATTTCTTCTTGTAAATATATTGCCTATTTTTTTATAATTTATTAATTTTCCATGATGAAACATTTTCTGCTTCTATTAAAACCAACTTATTTTCAGGGTGGACTTTTCCTTTGAGGAAATAAATAAAGGAGAGAAATAGAAGGTAGATGGAGAGATTGTGAACTTTGGTAGACTGGTATTTATTTATTTATATACATTTGTTAAACATTTTATTTTGCTTTTTTTTTTTTGCATCAGGACTAATGGTATTCGATTCATCACACAGCACACTCCCCAACTCAAATCATCCTTCAGCATCCCATTGGCAATATATATAATAATAATTTAAATAATAATACAATAAATAAAAAATACAAAAAAAACCCATGTATACACCGACAACGTATCTCTCTTATCATATCTATCTTTCTCTCTTACACACACACACACACACACCCACACCAAAACATACATGTACACAAAGATACAAACAATCCAGTCCAGACAATGCACTTATTTATCACACCAAATTAATTGGTATAAGAGCACGATAAGAACAGTTGTAAACAAAATGAGATAAGTCAAATTTTCCATATTTAGTAAAATCTTTATGATCTTATTTTCTCAATGGAATGAAAATCACTGGAAATTCTGGTAATTGGGCAAAATACAAAACAGTAGAAATAATGCATAGATTAAGTAGACGCATAAAGAACAAACATTCTTATAAATGAGGTAACATTTTCTGGCTATTGAAAAGAATCTCGGTTATAGCGAGATTCCGGTTATAACGAGGTAAAATCGATAGTCCCGACTACCTTGTTATAAAGAGGTTTCCCCAGTTAGCAATACAAAATTATCATAATTCATACAACAAATATTCAAATATTTAATATCATGTTGTACTGTTTCATTGATTCATACAAAGCATGTAAACCAGACATACAATCAACTTCCCTATTACTTGCCTCTAATGATTTGTTTTCTTTGTTTTTAAACATAACATAGACAAACATAATATTTGTCTTAATTTCATTAGTTTGTAAGGCAAATAAAACAAAACAAATAATATGAGCATTTATGGAAACGTTTTACATGTACATCACAATTCTTCCTGAGCTGAAGCAAACCTATTCATAAAACAATTCATGCTTTCACTAGTCCGTTTCTTTAACTCACTACAGAGTGCAAATATTTAAAACAGCTTCTATACATTGTATACTAGTGTGTTAATGTTAATCTCAACAGCAAAATACTATATATACAGTAGTTAAAAGAAGGCAGACATGGAAGAAAGATTACTTGCACAAATTGATAAATAACCACATTGTACACCATAAAACATAAGCTTATGTATGAATAGAATCATGATCATTAAAATGTGTAACTTATTCATCTTACATAATTGATATACTTGTCATAATGGAACAAAATACTAAATGCACAAGAGTACATTCCCAGTCCAAATATATACATACACTGGTACAGTGTATCTATTCATAAGCAGTGAATACAAGTCAAGGAACCTCAATCTTCCAACATGTATTTTCTTCCCATTATTTTGGGTAAAATATTACAGGTATGATAGAAAACAACTTACAAGTGTCATGTTATAACAACAACAAAATAAATAGATAGATAAATAAACTTTAACAAATCAAATTACTTGGTCATGGAAATTAAAATTAGTCAAAATGTATCAGAATCAGATTTGTCAAAACAAAATATTGGTTCATGTTAATACGGTAAGCATAAATTATGTTAAACTTTATGACACTTCTTTTACCTACATGTAGCATTCTGGCTAGAATGGTACCCATTTACACATGGGTGGAACATGGTAACCATAGATTAATATCTGCCTAAAGGACTATAGGTGAACCATCCATCTTAAAATGTTTGTTTACCAGTAGACTTTTTAAGGATATACTTAGCTCCATTGCAGATAATGCAATGCACTGGCAATATATTCAGTTTATAAGTCATGGCTGGTAGAGGGTTGATGTCCGTGTGAAAAACTTGACCAAAGCAGTCTCTTTGGTACAGGGGAATCCTCACTTGCTGACACTTACTTGATACTTGATGAGGTAATCCCTTGATGCAGCTGCAAAGCTATACTTGGATGATGTGCTGGTGTGTCATCAGGAGGTGCCATAATACAATTTTCACTTTGCACATGTGTACAATAAAGATGCAAGAGTGAATGTGCAAGCAAAAAATCAAGTATAGTGACATTTAAACAATGTGGGAGACTGGGAGCCCACGGGAGACTGCACTTCTCTAATGGTGGGTAATGCAGCCATTTGAAAGGTAGTCAGTCCTGTTATTTTGATGACCGGCCCAGAGAGATGGTTCCAGACTCGTATGGTCCGTGGATGAAAATGACACCTTGTCAATAGTAGATAATGGAACGGTGAACTTCAGGTTGTGATCGTGTCTTGAATAACAGTTGGCTTGGCGGACTTCTGGTGGGAAAGGCATGTGGCCTGGCCTAGCTGATGATGGATCTTGTAAAAGAGTGTGCACTGTGCAAGGAGTCACCGGACGTGTAGTCGGTCCCACCCACATCTACAATGTTTTGTAAATGGTCCTGATAGGACGGTCCCACCCAAGGGCTGTCACGAGCGAGGAAGATGTGGTGGATCTTGAATTGCTGATCAAGTCTTGCTGGCTCTTCTTGGGGCTATTCGGTAAATAGCTGTGTCTTCTCAGCATCTGTGGGTTTTAACAAGGAGAAGGGAGAAAAGAAAATTAAAACCAATTTCATCAAAGTCATTCTAAATATGAAAATCTATTACTAGTCATTAGGTGATTTCAGGTAGATAGTTGAAGTCGGTGTTGGTGTTGAGAACGTGGATCAAGCTACTGAACCGAGCTCCAACACCGATGGTAATAATAGAAAGATGATACTGTTCACCTTAATCATGTCATGGATAGCTCAACACCGATTGGACGTCATGCCTTTATGTGATCCTCTCACAATTTTTACGCGAAAAGGTTAGTAAACAAAAGTGAAATCAGTGAGAAAAGGCATTTAAATTTCAACAGGTAGGACATAAAATTTTAAATCATACTGTCAAACCAAAATAGAATATATATCAATCATATCCAAGGATTTTCAGTAATTTGTGATGTTGTCATTTGGTTCGTGATCTTGAGATTACCAACACTAACATCGAGCTCGAAATCACAAATTTCACTAGGGATTAGAATTAGGAAGTTCTCCTTTTTCATGTTTTTGTTCGAGTGCAATTTTATTTCGGGAAAATGGGAATACTTTTCAAGTTTCATTTGATGAAGTCGTAGAGCTAGATATATTCATATTATAACGGGAACTTACCAGCCAGTTCCGGATGTCTTAGAGTTACAGTCATCTTCTTCTTCTTCGGGTTAATCTGCCTTCTTCAATCTGGACTCTGGAGATTCGTGTTCAGTATAGCCATGAATGACTTGTCCCACACATTCACTTCCGTGTAATGTACATCGCTGCAACCTCACTTTCCAACCTCTTTTCCAAAGTTATCAATTTAGCTGCACACTCCGTGCACTTTTCATAGCTTTTATCACTAGATGGTATACACTTGTTTAAAGTGTCGATGACATGTATGGGACAGAAGTCGGATTTACTTGCCTCGAAACTTTCCGTTGCACTCGACTCGAACGCAATAGTAGCAGCCAGTGATTGTTGTTTGGGTTTGTTTACATATTAGCGCATGATGAAACAAAGAGCGTGATTGGTCAGTCCACAAATCACGTTATGAGCAACGTACTGTGATTGGTCATTCTTACCGTCGAAACTGACAAATATTGGCAATTTTTGTTTTGGTTTTTTCCATATTTTCAGAAAATGTGCAGGTTTTATTCTTGACGAGTTTCAGGTATGATTTCAATACTATTTTTACACAAGTCGACAAAAAACTAGCTAGATACAAGATTTGAAGCACGAGATGAAACGATAATGGACCTCGGCCCGCGGTCTATGGGCAGTCAGATAATGACCATTTGTTGTTTAAAGCAACTGAAAAATGCCCAACAAATAGTTTTATTGATTTTATTGATATCATAATAACTCAACAACTTAGTTAAATTATGTCATTTTCTGGGTAATTATTATAGGTCTTGCCCAAATACTCGGTAAATTACTTTGTTAAAAGGTTGGGCACATTAATGTCCCCAAAACTTAGTTCAAAATATAACCCAACAGTTGGGCACATTAATGTCCAACAACGTTGGTAAAAATATTGCCCAGTAGTTGTTGAGGTTGACTATGCTTCTAACGTCGGGTAAAATATTGGGTAAATATACGTAATTACCCAACAGTTGTGCACATTAATGGCCCAACAATATTGCCCAGTAGTTGTTGAGGTTGACTATGCTTCCAACGTTGGGTAAAATAATGGGTAAATATACGTAATTACCCAACAGTTGGGCACATTAATGTCCCAACAACGTTGGTTAAAATATTGCCCAGTAGTTGTTGAGGTTGACTATGCTTCCAACGTTGGGTAAAATATTGGGTAAATATACGTACTTACCCAACAGTTGGGCACATTAATGTGCCCAACAACGTTGGTTAAAATATTGCCCAGTAGTTGTTGAGGTTGACTATGCTTCCAACGTTGGGTAAAATATTGGGTAAATATACGTACTTACCCAACACTTGGGCACATTAATGGTAAAACGTTGGGTAAAATATTGGGTAAATATTTACCCTTTTTTTTCACAGTGTAGCAATAGCGCACCTATATCAGTTTGAAGAATCCTTCCAATAAAGCGCCTTATACAAATTTTCAGTCCCGTGCGCGAGGATCGACGCTCACCGCTTCAGAAGACATAGAGCGCGTATAGGCCTAACAAACTTCCTAGCGCATGGTAAATCCCCGGTAAATCGTCCATCATACCAAGGGCCTTTTTAGGATCTTGAATCTGCCTCCCGCTTTTATAGATAATTTTGACCATTTGACGCCTTCATGCAGGCTATAAAGGCGCATAGCTGCCCTACGTAGTCCTAAATGTCTAGGTAAAGACAAACTTCCTTTACTAATATCTTCACTCCAAATGCACCCGTTCCATTAATTCATGATGCATATTGTTGATGATCATGATTGAAGGAGCACCAGTCATCTTCTCCAGAGTCGACATCTGCATCAGTTGAGCATAGGCCTACTGAAACTAACTCAAGGGACCCGTGTCATGGGTCTAGTCACGCGACAATAGGCAGGGGACGGGGAGGGGGGACATGCCCCTCCCCATACATTTGAAAGTGGAGGTGATTGTTCCTCCCACTTTTTAATATGCATACATTATGATGCTATAGCTTGAACTACGAATCATATATTTTGGTCTCGGGTATGCGCCAAATCGCACAATTTAAAGCCAAAAAATTTGCAAAAGCTCCCTACAGTGGGAGGGAACACCCCCTCCCATGGCGTCGATCCTGGGGGGGGGGGGGGGGGGGGGGCAGGGGTGCGGTCGCCCCCCAATAAAAGTATTGGGGCGAGCATATCATTTCGGCCCCCCCCCCCCCCAATAATTCCGAAAATGAGGAAGAAAAAAATCGAGTGATATAATGCCAAAGAGGGGAAAGACAAATTTATAAATAATTAATCTTCAAAATAGCTGTTTTTTTTTAGTTTGAAAAGGACTGTAAATCTCGTTTTTTGCCGCATGCCTCGCGCTCATACTGTTTCTTATATTGTAAGTTTCATTTCGGTTTGCTTGAACTCACCTTTCGAACTGTGTTGGGCAGTGTAATTTCTCAAACGCACACCTCAAACGAAGTTTATTAAACCCTCATCTATAGCACACCATCACAGAAAATAAAATAATCTGAAATAATATATCTTTCAGTAAATTCGGTCCGTATATGCGCTGAACGCAAATCATATTGGAATATCATGTCACCCCACATTTGAAAGTGGAGGAGATTGTCCCCCTCCCTTTGTCATTATGTATGTTTGGTTCCATACTTATGTATACTTCATATTACGTGAAATTTCTGTCTTAGGTGTGCACCAAATCACACAATTTTCACGCCCAAAATACAAAAGCTCCCTACTGTGGGAGGGGGACACCCCTCTCCCACTCGGTCGCTTCGCTTCCTCGCAATGTCTCCCCTCCACTTTTGAGAAGTTGTTGACGCCCTTGCTTAGTTTCACTATATCACTATCACTATATCGATGGCTCTATAGTATACAGGATCAGGGGCGTCGATCCGTTTTTGCGATTGGGGGGGCGAAATTTGAAAAAAAAATTCCAGAGTGACCACAGAGAGAGCAAAAAGCCCCACATTGGAATGCCCGGATAATGCGCTCATCGAAAGTGTCTTCATGGCTCGAAGACCTGACTTTGGGGGTCACTCACATTTGGGGACAATAATGGGGGTCCAGGGGGCGGAGCCCCCGGAAGCTTTTAGATTTCAGACATTTGCAACTCCTATCATGGGTGTTAAAATTGTATAAAATAGTTGAACCTATACTCGTAACGTATTTTTAAGGGCATATAGCGAGGAAAATATTGAGCCTTGTATGAGATGGATTCACGTGATCCTATACTATAGAGCCATCGTTATAGTCTAGGGCATTGGGCTCCCATGAAACTAAGCAAGGGGCGTAAACAACTTTTCAAAAGTGGAGGAGAGACATTGCGAGGAAGCGAAGCGACCGAGCGGGGGGGAGGGTGTGGGAGGGGTGTCCCCCTCCCACAGTAGGGAGCTTTTGTATTTTTGGGCGTGAAATTGTGCGATTTGGTGCACTACCCGAGACAGAAATTTCTCGTAATATGAAGTATGGAACCAAACATACATAATGACAAAGGGAGGGGGACAATCTCCTCCACTTTCAAATGTGGGGGGAAATGATATTCCAATTGGATTTGCGTTCAGCGCATATGGACCGATTTGACTGAAAGATATATTTCAGATTATTTTATTTTCTGTGACGGTGTGCTATCTATAGATGAGGGTTTAATAAACTTTGTTTGAGGTGTGCTTTTGAGAAATTACACTGCCCAACACATTTCGAAAGGTGAGTTCCCACAACCCAATTTAAACTTGCAATATGAGAAACTGTACATGCGCGCGAGGCGCGCGGCAAAAAGGAGATTTACAGTCCTTTTCAAACTAAAAAACGGCTATTTGAAGATTAATTATTGATGAATGTGTCCTTCCCGTCTTTGGCATTATATCACTCGATTTTTTTTCTTTCTCATTTTCGGAATTATTGGGGGGGCGAAAATGATATGTTCGCCCCCCCAATATTTTCATTGGGGGGGGCGACCGCCCCCCCCCCCCCCTGCCCCCCCCAGGATCGACGCCCCTGTACAGGATCACGTGGATCCATCTCATGCAAGGCTCAATCTTTCCGCGCTATTCTCGTTTAAAAATACGTTACGAGTAGGTTCACTATTATAATTCAATGACAAATAAAAAGACAATAATGACCATGTACTTCTACAGTGATATTTTAAACACCAATTTCAAAAATTTCTCCACGTGGGAGGGGGTAAACCCCCTCCCACACCCTCCCCACAATAATTATAGACAAGCACGGATATATACGACATGAGCGTATTTGAGTCTGGTGTGTGTGCATGTACACGTAGGTTCGATTGTGTTTGTATACTTTATCATGAGGGAGATGATTTAAGTCCTGATTTCTTTAATTCAGTATTATCAAATTTCCTTCTAAGGTATGCACCAGATTGCATTATTTCAAGTGAAAATTTGCAAAAGCTCCCTACCGTGGGAGGGGGGACACCCCCCTCCCACACCCTCCCCCCCCCCTCGGGCGCTACGCGCCCCTCGGGCTTGGTCGCTCTGCTCCCTCGCAGTTGTGCCCCCCCCAATCCGTTGACCCTCGCTACGCCACTGTGTAAGGTTTATTTTAGCCGAAATGTAATACACAAAACCTATTTATGGCTATACTTGGGAATTAGACCGAATTTATTGCGATATTTGCATTCTGTTGTAACGTCCAGTTATTTCGAACATGATCGGCCCTTCATAAGTTCTATTGTCTTGTTGCAGGTCGTCGCAAGTATCGTGTGACCACTCCATTAGGCAGTGTAAGCAAAAGGTTTCAGCACAAGCAAAAGTTAATGCATACGGATTTAAGCAATTGCCTGAACTTGATCTTTTGCTTGACAAGCTCTTGCTTGTGCTTATAGTAGAGCAAATAAGTGTAATAATCGTTCAAAGTTTGATACAAGCAAGAGACTTGGTATGTAGGCTACCTTAGTGACACTTTTCAGGAAAAAAAAACACTTAGACAAGCGAAATTCCAAAATGGCGGCCACTTTCCAAGAACGCCGCCAAAAAGCTACTTTTTGGTATAAAAATTGACTGAGTTGGCCGATTTTAATAATCTTGGTGTCGTTTTATATGTTTATTGACATGCTGAACACGATGGTGATGCATACGGACCCATATGATGGCCAAAATCCAAGATGGCCGGCATTTCCCAAGATGGCCCCCCAAAAGCTACTTTTTGATATAAAAATTGGCCGGTTTTGATAATCTCGGTGTTGATTTATATGTTTCTTGATATGCTAAAAACGATGGTGATATATACGGACCCATTTGATGGCAAAAATCCAAGATGCAGCCATTTATTCAAGATGGTCGCCAAAAGCTCCTTTTTGATATAAAAATTGACTGAGTTGGCTGATTTTAATAATCTTAATTAGTGTCGATTTAAATGTTAGTTGATATATTTAAAATGACTGTAATACAAACGGACCATGCAATATAATGAAGAAAATCCAAGTTGGCTGCCACTTTCCAAGATAACCGCCAAGGCTAATTTTTTAAATAAAAGTTGACTGAGTTTGCCGATTTGTATTATATTGCTGCAATTTATATGTGAACCTGATATGCAGAAGACGATTATGATACATACAGACATATAGAATGGCGAAAATCCAACATGGCGGCCATTTTTCAAGACGGTTGTCAAAAAGCATTTTTAAAATTTTTCAACTGACTGAGTTGGCTGATTCTAATAAGCTTTGTACTGATTAAACTGTTTTTTGGTGAGCTGAAAACTATTTTCATACAAATGGATCTAAATAATGGTAAAAATCGATCATGGCGGCCATTTTACAAGATGGCGTAGCTAGGGAATAAAGGAGGGATTAGCCATCTCTCCCTAGGAAAATCATGATTTCACTTTTTCATGTTTTGGTAAAGGCTGCTACCTTATAGGAAATATTGCCCTAAAACTTTGTTTGCCAACCCTCTTATCATTGGTAGTCCTTTGGTTATGCCTCTGGACCATTCAGGGTGTAAAGATAAACTGCTAATTTTACCAACCACCATGAGCAAGTAGTGCAAACTCAGTCCCACTTCAATAAGAGAATGGGCAAGTAATTGAACGTATCCCAGGAAATGGATGAACCCCTAACAGAAAGAAATATGCAAGACACTAAGGATATATAATGCACCTAATTTGATGTTGCTCAACTATTATATTTACACTGATTTGTACAGATCATTCTGGAATGGTTCAAAGGCATGGGTAAGGGGATGGATATGCAGACAGCACAGTTATGTTCTTTATATCTATCATACGTCCGAGACACAAGATTTAATAAATGTTATGGAAATCTATTTTTCGAAACTTTTGGGATATAAAAACTGTTGCCTTTTATTTGTAATAGTAATATTTTGGACCATGGTTCCCTGAAAAGATAAAGGCTGACATCGTC
>JBAMJV010014444.1:0-29527 GCA_037951105.1 Echinarachnius parma
CACAATTTGTACACAAAAGTAATTACAATTCTTAATTAAAATATTCTATTTGTATGTTGGTATATATAAATAATAATATTGGTAGGATGGCCCGTTTCAGATCCATCATTATGATGGATCTGTTCTTCCACGGGGTCCTATTAAAAAAAATATATGGTGCATATAACATACATAGTAAAAAGTCACGCATTTTCTTATCAATTACAGTACTCTACCCCTACCCTCTAACACCCCACCCCCCCCCCCCCCCCCCCCCCCACCACATCCTCACTCTAAGTGAGGATGTGGTCTTGAAAAACAAAGGGCACGAATCAGATTTACTTGGAAGCGCAGGCTTGGCGTCATATTACGCCATTTTACTGTATAGCGTTAATGAAATTCATAGCTACTTTACATTAGTTTAGTTTAACAACCTTGTTTTATGTTGCAATCCGACCCTGGAATGTTTAATGATTATTTTTTACATTGTTGCAAAATTCAATTTCCTTCTCTCTCCCTGCCAGTTGCGACTCTCACTCATTAATTACGGGACCGTAATAGCTACACGACATTTCTTTAACATGTTCAACTTGGTACTTGACATGCTTCGAGAACATTTTGCTACTTTACCGTTATCCGAGCGGTCATTGGCATCGCGATTAAACACTATACGCCGCTGGTCATTATGTTGTTAATGACGGGCATATCCAATGTCATTATGGGCAATACCGGCAGCAATTTAGAATTAATGAACACCCGTCAATTTATTGTAACTACGGCGTATAGATAAGGGGGTGTTTGCAAAGGGGTAATTTTTGGCTATTTTCCCCCAAAGACAAATCTCTTGACCACCCCTACCATGTGGAAACCAAAATGCAAACATGGAAGAGGGGTAATTGCTTCAGCCGGAGAAAAATTTTCCCCTTTCCTTTCATCACTACCCCCTGATGGGAGAAACAAATCGATTTGTAAACAAATATAAATATAATAACAGGTCCCCCCCCCCACACCCCTTCGTGAGTAACGATGCTCCTCTGCTCTCTCTGCCCCAGTCTCGTTGACCCTCCCTACGTCACCAAATAGCCATGCCCAGACCAGACTTTTTAACTTCAGTTTAATAATTATCCCCTGCCGAGGCGTTTCGGGATCTCACCATACTGTGTTCATATGAGGAACATTATTGATTTCATTACCTCCCGTTAAGTATCAGATACATCGTTAACTTGTCTCGATCAATTTAGATGATAATGAAACCTTCCATAGACCAAGTAGATCGTAGACGTGAAGATCGTGTTTTGTTTACGATACTTTTGTGAGGGAAGAGGTTGATTAAATTTGGGTCATATCTGGATATATTTGTAAACCTTAAGTAATATGTACAATATAGGGACCTAAACAGAGGAGCAACGATACTCATACAGGGAACCGCGCAACCCCCCCTCACCAAATATGTTATGTTTTATCAATTTATTTTGCCCCGCAATGGATGCAGCACATGCGGGCAAGAATTCTCGCCGTTATTGTAGGAAATGTTTGTATTGTGCAATGATGCTTTCTCCCGACATTGTCTTCTTTAATTTTTACTTTTAAAAGTATTGACATGGTTGATACGACTACATACGGTACATGTCGATAACATGGAATAATTCCCTTGTTTTTTTGACGGTGTTACATTGTCTTCTAACACAATTCTTTTTCTTCAGTCTTAACATTATGGGTGGAGGGAAATACCGGTTCCCTGATATAATGACGACACAGTAGACTTCTACAAAGTTTTGTGTCGTTCATTTGTGTTCGTGAATTGAATACATATATGAATTTCCATTCCGCATGGAGCATTATAATTAAACTGAGCAGGTGCTGTACTAAAACCTATTAAAGTCCCTGGGCGAATTGAAACTAAACGTGTACAATGCTGCAACTAATTTGTTTACATCCGGTCAAAGAAGTGGGTAATTCTATCTGTGCCCTCGGCCCATAAAGTATATCGATTCCTACCCTGTCCAGTGTCCACATCTTGATGTACCCTAATATATGAAATACAAAATTAATTTCAGCTTCGTGGTCAATTCGCGTGCGCAATCTTCAGTCCAGAAAGGACATCACCACTCTGTTCAGTCCATACAGTCCATACCAGCGTGACCGTTATCCATCCATTCCATGGTGCCAACACTTCAAATTGACTTATATTATTTAAATACATAATATACGCATCGTATTCATGGTATTTGACACGTCACAGGTGCAAAGGCTGGGGTACATGCATGTTGGTGCTGTTGTTGTTTTTATTGAAGGCCGGGGTAAATATATGTGTTTTTGTTTTGAATATTTTGTTTATTGAAGGTGTTACAATTATACAGGGTGGCCCAAAACAAACGGAACGGGGCACTTCCCAAAATATAATACCACAATGTTTATGTTCATCGGATAGGGTGTCCTTTCCAATGAAAAACGATACCAAGAACAGTACTTTTGGTCAGGTCGTTTTTGTTTAAGGACGCAGTGAGTGAGACCATGTCAGGTGCCGATTTATGTCGATTTCGACCTAGTCAATGCCAGTTTAACCGCACTCCTTGCCCGTAATACCATTCAGCGACCATGCCCATTCTCTCGGCACACGGCTGAGTGCACACTAACAATAGTAAGGAAATAATTGATGATTTTGAGTGCGATAGGGCACGTCTATTTGCACGAATCGTGCAGCCACGTCAGTACTATTGAACGAGCTACGAAGTAGCGAGTTCAATAGTATTGACGTGGCTGCACGCTGAGTGCAATAGACTGCCCTCGCACGAGAAATCATTAATTATTTTCTTTATATAACAACTACACTTTTGACACAAAATATGTTTTTATAATCCCAGGAAAAACGATGCCGTTCCAACATGTCCATGAAGCTCTAACCAGTTCCAAAAGAACTCGCCGTAAAATTGAATGCTCTTTTTTGTGTACAAAACTACAATGTCCCGTCATCCTTTCTCAAACCAGCATATTAAAAGCGACTCAACACTTTGTCTAGTTCATCCGCTTTCAAATGATCAACATCCTCAATCAAGGGAGTTTAGCCCTACACATTTTGCAAAAGCTTCAAGAGGATTCACTGCATATTTAGTTAACTTTTTGGTATACAGAGTAACGTTCAATTAAGAACATTTGCTAGGCCTAGCCCTAGCCCTAGTTCATCTTCAGTTTAATAACACAAAATTCGCCATCGTAAAAGTAATAATATACATACCGTACCATGTTCGATCCAGGTGTACAATAAACAAACAATGCCAATAATGTTATCCAGATAAACAATCCAAAGAAGGTGCGAGTTCAATATTTTAATCCAGATGAATAATCCAAGTGAAATAGGTACTTGAGTTCAAAGTGCGAGAACTAAGCGTAGTACCAGTAGTACTTAGAACGCGACGCGGTCTTTGTACACGGGATAATTAGAAGTACCTGGCCTGACGTGTGTATGTACAACCTTTATGAACATCTTAACGACGCGACCAGACAGCTTGTGCGCGCTTAGCGCGCTTGTTGTCCGAGCAACAGAGTAAACTCGCAACGCAGTATAAGTAAACAAACAAACAACGATTAAAGCACGCTTATAAAAATGCAGCGAAGCTCGCTGCATGCATGCATGTTCACACGACGCGTAATGTACGTTTAATAACGTGTAGGGTGTACCGCCGGTACATCACTCCTTTAATTGATGACGTCAGCCGTGCAATAGTCGACTATAGCACGGCTGACGTCAGTTACTGAGTGCAGATAGATCATTTTTTCTGAATAGCATGTGACCTGAATTCAGCCAATCACAACACGAGAACATTCTAAGGCGTTATATAATGCGCGATGCTCAACGATATGAACGGCGGTTCGTGCGATTCATCAAGCGCTGGCTCAATACAAATTGACAAAAAAGAGAACCTGACATGGTGTCACTCACAGCGCCCTAAAACAAAAACTACACGACCAAATTGACTGTTCTTGGTATCGTTGTTCATTTGAAAAGACACTCTATCCGATGGACATAATACATTTGTTACTTTATTTTGGGGAAGTGCCCCGTTCCGTTTTTTTGGGCCACCCTGTATACAGCTACAATGATTGGTATGTTCACTATGCGAAACAGATCGGAAATTGAACCGTACACCGTAACGTTGCCAAACAGCTTCATGTTTCACCTTTCGCGTTGTAAATTACAGTACACCTTCGTGAGATTCAATATGCATGACTGTGTTTGTATCAACACAGCATCAACATGATCCGTCTTTTAAAGGGAACATTTATTATTCATGCGATGGCGTTCAGCCATCAACGAAAACTGTTGCGCTTCATCCAAGTGAAACACTGCCGTGTCGCTCGATCATCCGGTAGCTAATGCTGGGCCCAAGTCTACAACCTTCTACATCTTCCGTAACGACACAATTCGTTTACATGGGGAGAAATGTGATCAGTAGCATATCTAAACAACAACAACAACAACAAGAGTACAAGTATGGAGAAGGGGGAACTGCCCTAATTCGGACAAATATTGTCACCCCTCAGCGGCTCCCTCTTTTGCAGGAAAACAAAACCCATGCTAAACAATTCAATTTTAGGCAGGCATCCCCAATGCAAAACACCCTCACTAATAATGTTGCCCCCACCAAAAGGTGAGTGCGGAGAAAGGGGGAAATCGCCACAATTTAGGACACGTTGGCACTCCCTATACTGACCCCACTTCTGTTGTAGAATGAGTTGACAGAAATACGTAGCACCAAGTTAATATTGGCAAGGCCGCCCCCGATGTAACACCCCCACCCCCCCCCCCCCCCCGCCCTCTCCAGTGAATGTTGCCCCCGTCAAAGCGACCCCAATTACACCTCTGCATGCGACACAGGAGGAAGAGTGAATTGGAAAGAGAGCATCAGTGTGGGCTAATATCGTCATGCAACGCTGGTCAAAGAAGCGCGCCAAGTATAGTTAGAATGGAGCGTCCATTATTATGATCACTCCCGATGATATCTAGGAACTTAAAATCACTGAAGGTGGGAACCTGCGGTAACTATATGAAGATTATTACAAAGGTGCTAAATCCACATTTTAAAACTTTGGAGAAAATCAGGTTTCTTTATAGTTTCCAATGTTGTATACACATGTCTATGGGAATTATGAAGACGGAACGTTCCTAAATGTTCTTTTTGATAGTGTACAGTAATTTGTCCTAAAATTTGAATTCTAGATAGCTGATCGATGTACTGATATCATTAACTCAATTTTGTAGGATTTAGCGCCTTCTGGAACTAATCTCTGCATATAATATGTACACATGTAGGTCGTGCGACATCAGGTTACAAACACCCTTTGTATATTCACGAAGGGGATACAACAAAAAAAAGCAAGCGCACCTTTTTCGCTCGATAAAAACAAGATATGGAGAGCACGACTTCGTATTGACATACCTTCTTCTTCCCTTTTCGAGTCAAATTGCGAAAATGCGAAATTTAATTCCTGCAATTCAATTTGCATCGGCAAAATTTGATGAGCTTGTACAAATCAAATCTTTTACATTATGGTTATTCGTTCCACTTGAAGGGTGCCTTGTTCAACGTATACTGTAGTAGATTAGAGCAACACGTCGTTTGATTCGCTCCGGTAGAAAGAGAATTGCACAGCGGGCGAAATGCAAATACAGTCAAGTCGAACGGGGAGGCAGCTATTAAACTAACTCATATGACGAGGTCCGTCGATATTATCACATTGATGTATATAATTCCATATTGTAGTAAAAACATATATTGCGTTATAAGGTCTTATTTTGTGTATTATTTTAATATTATTTATACTTATTATAATTATACTTTAGTATATTAAAACATATATTGCGTTATAAGGTCTTATTTTGTGTATTATTTTATATTATTTATACTTATTATAATTATACTTTAGTATATTATTGTATGGATATTATGGTTCAAATAGTATCAAAATTGGTCGCAACATAATTATCTTCCTTTAATCGTAAAGGTACAGATTGTTATGTTCTTTAATATACATTATACTGCAAAACAAGGCAAGAAGCAATTTCAAAGAAGACATATTACTTCAATTGGCCTGTATTACGATTCTTGGCATGAAAATAAGATTTTAATATCATTATTGAGACGAAAATAGTCTTCAACTGACCCGATTACGCATAATCCATAACATATGACGTGAGCAAGTTGGTTTATAATCCACTGTTGAATGTATTTATTGTAATTGCTCAATAATCGCACACGTTGTCGTCTTAAACCGTTAGCGAGAAAATAAATGTCATAAATGTGTATGGTAAATTCGTAATTGCATCAAAGTCGGCGTAATGCATTTTGTTATTGGGTTTTATCAAGAGCAATTAAGACGCCAATAGTTTGACAAAAAGAGCAAATCCTTATAGAATAAACACAAACAAAGCGCTTGCCCCCGGTGCACGCTACGCCACTGCCGTTAAAACATCCATTACAATTTCAGGTAAAACTAAATAATTTAATGTAAATGCGTTTGAATACACGAACGTGGTTGACGGATTGCATGATTTAGTTACTAACTTACTACATGTAGCAATTACATTCGGAAGCTCTAAGGGGTATAATTATATTGCTCAGATCTTCTTTGTATTGTATATGATGTATAGTATTGTACCGCCTGTTTCTCTCGATCACCTCAATATCTCGACATTGAAACTAAGCCTGAAAAAATGGGCAAAACATCTGCCCTATACAGATTGTTCTAAAAGCCAGTCCTTGTCTGGAGGCGAAATTGAATTCGATTTCCATCTCAATAGATCCGGCCGTATCGGAAGCCGCGGATGATGATGACCGTGCGTAAAGCCCACACCGGGAGCACGCAGATCAAGTTGATTCCATTATAACCGAAACATTAATTAGAACATGAATCATGAAGGGATTTGATTAACCTTCAAAAGATACCACGTTCACCTATATATATATATATATATAGTTTCAAAGATGTATCTGATTAAGATGACCTTTTTTGTGCTTCGTTATTATAATTATTCGTTATAAATTGCAAGTTCGCAAAGTTAAAAACAGAATGAATGACGATCAACGACGATCGCACACAAAGGTCACGCCGTGGGGCATATATTCTGTCATCGTTTTAAACATATTATAGACGTTGATTAGATTTATTTTATGAAAACATGTATATACCACGTGTATCTCATTTTTTTAAATGTAACTCAACATAACTCCTTATTTTTAGACTATATCTCTCGCCGATTAACAACCGTTTATAGTAGTTCGTCATTTATGTGAGTAACAAAATGCATAGGTAAGTCTTGATTTTCGCAAACTGTACCCGATCCCTCACTAGACCTACCAAAGGGTATATACAAACACCTTTTATGCAGTTAGCCAGTTTACATCAACAATTTGTAGTGAATGTGCAAGTTTTTGCTGCAATCAACACATTATAAATGTATTGAGGGCATTCCTAATGGTTAATTGCCTTTTTTTCGGAAGAAGCACACCTTCTATACAATGAATCACCAGTGTCTAATAACTCCAAGGTACGTGCGATGCAAGCTATTATATGATTGTTCAACTTGCGATTTGCCGAGCGAAATAATTGGTTTCCGAACCCCCAAAAGGCGTTGTGTGACAAAAATGAAAGATTGTAATGGGTTTCTGTAATGGCCATTTGTAGAAGGGAAAGTTAAAACAAACATCGTCACGATTACTGTATATAAAGTGGAAATTATTGTATTTTATGGATATAATAATTATATGAATTGAACTCGAGATAACTCCAACAAACACGCGTACTACTTATATGAAACGAGTTCCTATTATACCAATACACGCATCATTCTCATCACTACCGTAGACACGTTTTTGTTTTTTAGGTTGATAGGAGATGGGTGGGGGGGGGGGGGGGGGGTGGGGTGGGGCGTGGAATGCATATGTAATTAATTAAGCTTATTACACTCTATGAATCGTTAAACTACACCGATGATACAAACGAAAGTCGTTGACATCGTTGTTCTTTGTCCCCAGGGCCATCAAATCAACTCGATTACGAGAGTAGCAATTTGTGTCGAAACCGAAATTGGAAATAGCAATTTCCGAATAAATAAATTGCAGGTCGAAATTAGCTTGCGATGTTTTGCCTTATCGCGTCGCGTCAAAACTTATTTATTTTGAATGATCAGATTATCGAATTATGGCAAAACAGGAACAGCTAATCAGTACGGGTCAAATACGTGCACAAAGTCATTAAAGTGGAATTTGGAGCAAAGTACAGTAATAATTTGTATCAAATCTTAAACAAGATCTACATCCCCCCCCCCCCCCCCACAATGACAAAACAGCAACAACAACAACAACATAAGTTTGAAAAAGTATTCAACTTTAGGATATATAACAAAATACATATTCACGGCGCCTCTTTTTGGTGGGCTTTGCTCAAACCAGGTCGTGAGGATCTGACTCTCCCAAAAAACGTCACGAAGAGAGAGAGGGGATTCTCTCGAGTTGTGATATAACATCGTTAACCTTGAAGTGTTTGGGAAGAGAAATAGAGCCATGGATCTGCAGGTAGTTGACAATTACGTAATATATTATGGGGTATCCTTTTATTTCCACATCTCACTTATCTCTCTCAACTCTATAATTATCTCCCCTTTTTAGCGTCTTTCTCCTTTTCTCTCCACCTTTTCTCTCCACATCAATTTATCTCTTCCCTATACTAACACTTTCTCTTATCATATACATTGTCTCGAGTCTTAATGTTATCTTTCACATCTTGTATTACCGCATCTCACTTATCTCTCTCAACTCCCCCCCCCCTCCCTTTGGTGTCTTCCTCTTTTACTCCCCACCTTTCACATCAATTCCTCTCTTCCCTCGTACTAACACTATCTCCCACCCTATATATTGTCTCGCGTCCAAATGTTATCGTTTGCATCTTTTATTACCACATCTCACTTATCTCTCTCAACTCTCTCTCCCCCTACTGTGTCTTCCTCCTTTTCTCTCCACCCTTCACATCGATTTATCTCTCCCCTCATCCTAACAAGGGCTTTCTCTAACCCTAAACATTGTCTCGCATCTTAATGCTATCGTTCACATCTTTTATTATAACATCTCACTTATCTCTCTCACCCCTTTCAGTGTTTTCCTCTTTTTTCTCCACCTTTCACATCAATATCTCTCTTCCCTCATCCTATACACTTTCTCCCACCTTATACATTGTCTCGCGTCTTAATGCTATATCGTTCACATCTTTTATCATCACATCTCACTTATCTCTCTCAACTCTCTCTTTTTACATTCTCTCGCATCTCACTGACAATGATATCTTTCACTCTTCTCTTGTTGATTCATACTTATATTCGTTTCATTAAATACACACTGAAAACGTTCCCATTGTCGCCCGAAACAACCGTGCATTGTGTTCCGCAACAAATGCAGCTATCTTTGGAGTTTGTTTGGAGATAATGAAACAAAAATGGTTACTTGGTGAATCACTGGCCATGAATTATTGTTCATTTGCGCCCACGCAGCAAAGACATGACATGAATTCGATGGGGAAATGTATTTATCAAGCTCTAGTCCCGCTCACCACCAACCACTCAAATTACCGATATGATTGTGCAGACACAAAATGTGTTTGGTCTTATGAGGGTTAAACAAACATCAACATGCACTATTTCTGTTTTAATTCAACTTTATTAAATTGCCGTGTCTCCGCAAAAAATGTTATAACCCATACGATTGAGAAATGCATGAATAATATGGAATGAAAGTGAGTACAGCATAACTAAGGATAAAATCAGCATCAACAGTTGGTATGAATTCAAGAAAGGATAATCCGACGGGTGTGAGTGGAAAAGATTTTAAGTAGTTTAGTTACCATGAGTAAGTTGGGTTCTGATCACCATTTTATATTTTCTAGGTCAGAGCCTTTGGGAACATTTATCGAAACAAACGGAGAGTTAAATTTGGTTTGTACAAGAATTCACAACTTTAAACGCAATTATCTCCATGTACATGTTCAGACAATAACTTAGCAACAATATTGTTCTACACATATACTGTTGCGCCCTCATGTGGAGGTGATTCATGACACATAATGTATCTATATAAGCTACAATACTATAATGGTGACATTGGTAAGACCCGGTAGGGATTCGAACCCAGGACCTTCATGTGTTCGAGGGCGCTCAACCCCAGTGCCAACACGCTCGGTTGTTATGAGTTAGTGACCTATAAAGTGGACCTGAGGTTACAAGCAAGCAAATAATTAGTATTCCGTGTCATCGATATGAATTTTATATAGGGATAATTATAACGCGACACCCAATTACTTTATCCTGTATAGGTCGGTGCGTGCGAAGGCATTAAAAACGTGAGAAGAAAGCAAATGAAAAGAGGGGGAGTGGGTCTGACCAAAGGGTCTGACGATGTCCAAGCGCAATTATCCAAATTCGTTGCGGAAACCTGGTGTAGCATGAATTAACTAATTATGGAAAATGTGATACTTCGTAGACAAGGGGGTATTGGGGGGGGGGGGGGGGGGGGTATCACGACCTAATGCACATTTGGTTTTCGTACATTCATGTGTTCTAAACGCGCAAATCGGATTGGTTGAAACGCGCAAATTTTCTGACTTACAATTATATTGTAACTTACAATCGATTGTATCTCTTTCTGCAACGGGGCCCTTAGGCTTAACTGGCTGACACAATAATGTAAATTGGTCAACTGTAAGAATGCTTATTAGCACATTGTTGCATGGGCTATAATAATATAACTCATGATTTAAAGATTTACAGGAAAACATTTAAATACGCCTAATCAAACACAGTGGATTGTTGTATACCATCTACATTGTAAGGACTGAAGAAAACAGATATTAGTATATGATAATCGGGTTAGTTAGGCCTACGCCAGTGTCGAGCGCCTATACCCCCAAACCACCCGTTACGTTTATCACTCGGATGATGTCGTGTTTATGAATTAATCATCGCGATCATAATTATACTCTATACGATGCCTGGTCAGTTATGCTTCATGGCTTTTTTTCCTAAGAGGCTTTGGCGTTAGGCGTTAATAGTTTTGACCCATATCAATGACAAACAAAGTACGCACGACGTGGCAGTCTGACCACCATTCACCCACCATGCATGCTTTCAAGTAGAAATATTATCGCAAACGTCAAAGTTCCCAACTTTCAATATAAATTTTGTTGTCAAATGTTTCTTGGAAAATTTGATGTCGCACGCCATAACAAAAAGGTATAACTTAGGATCTTTGTGAAACACCCCCCCCCCCCTGATCTAATCCCAGTCTGTAGAATATGTGTCATGTAGAAGGACAAAATAATTTGGTGTCGTATTTCATATTTCGTCCGATCCGTTACAGTGACCCCGGTGATAATTACTCTGTATAATTATTCACACATTCACGTACTATAATACACGGACATCCGTGGCAATTGGTGCTCGATCACCGAACAGGGATGTTTTCCTCATCACCTGTTTTACGGACCTGAACGGTTTCACTCGTGGTCGTAATTAGTGTTTTGTTTTACTGCAAATTAGGGACTGTATTTTCAGTACGCGAAACATATTATAGCATAATATACGGTGGCTGCGTCGAATAAACAGTATGTGTACTATACAGTATGGCGCAGAGGATAATAACGCCCGTGCGATAGTTCGCTATTTTCTAGTTTAATAAAGGGATAGTTGAGTTTTGGTATAGAGGGCGCTACACAAAAAAAATTTTTTTTGTGAGATAATGAAAAACTGAGTGTAAAATTTGACAGAGCATATTTACAATTTTAATGACAGAATAAACTTTATTTGATCAAAATCGGTTCAGAAATGGCTGAAATATCCATGAACATAACCATTTGTAATAAATGTGGGGCCCCACAAGTATTCGACATTTTTGAACCAACCGTTAAAAAAGTTTTTTTTTAATGCTTCCTCTTTTCAACTCTATCTAATCACTATTTCAACAAAACATCACATGCACAATATTTTATTTTAAATGGTTGCAACTTGCAACCAATGAGTTTTTATAGAGCGCCCTACTGAGTTTTAACGGCTCTTTTTTAAAATGATAACAGGCTATTTACTTAGTCATTTTTAATTCCTTTCGAGCAAGGTGGAGTTATAACTATAAGATTGGAATGTAATTGTGCAGGTTTTGGTTATTACAATTCAGTTTGACCAAAACTGTACTCTCTTTACCAAAACTCAACTATCCCTTTAACGCAAGTATTACGTTATTACGCTAGTCTTAATCAAGCGATAACGTATTTAATAACTGCAAGCAGGCTGCAAAAAATACTACAAACCAAACCACTCTGATAAGAGCTTTTACAGTAATTGAATTGAGAGTGTGATCAGTTCATGGCCGCCGTAAATAATTCAGTGAAAGTCATCTCGAGTACAAATTGTGTACATTATTGATGGGAGATGCATTGCGACCTATATGTCTGACTACGCCATTAAAGTGGTTGGAAATAAAGTGGGGGAAAATATAGAATAGCGTATAGAAATGCACACAATTCATTATGTACATTGACCCCATTATGGTTAATTATTTAGGTTGACGTGAGAAACATTAAAGGGATCTAGTAACTTTGTTGACATGTGCAACAAGTGATGAATGGTTGATACAATGTATATTGTTGTTATCTGATATGCCCACTTGGGTATTGTGTGTAAATTTCAAGTAGAATGGACGTTATATGGCCGAGTAATGACCAAAAATACTACAAGGTATATATGAGGGAACCACTATAATTCCAATTGGATTTTGAGGATTCGGATAATGTTACTAGATCCCTTTAACACTATACCTATGTGTACAACAACATGTAAGTTAATCAGTGGTAGACAAACTTGCGAAAGATTAGTTGAACGTGCCCTTTAATGTAGTCATTTTAGAGCTCACATCATAATGTAATTAACGTCAAGTACATTAACTTCGTGATCGTATTAAAATGATGTTCATGATAGTATCAATACTCAACAAATTACTTCTCACATGATTAAATTAAATGTAAAACTATCAAGGACCGTTTATGTTTTGTTCAATCTAGACAATGATAATGATACTATAATCAGTATGATTATTTTGTAATTAGGACAGATGCAGTTCATTGTTGGCGCCTGTATTTCCATGTATGGACCATACTACATCATTGAATATAGTTATGCTACTTTGAGTGAAAAGTCCAACTTGGACAATATTCCAACGAAATCAACAATAACAAATAATACAAATCATATTATTTGTACCCTAAACAACACGACAATTACATTGAAAATATTTGATTATTATCAAAACATTAATTCATGCACACTTATTTATCATCAAAAATCGTCCGTCTTATCTGGATTAAAGGATTACTATTCCAAATAAACTATTTTATTATACAACAAAAATGTGCATAATTATAACTTTGATGGGAAATGCTTCAAAATACTCACCTGTGTTATCGAAGTCACGATAGCGATGACGACGACGATGGTGATGACGAATATGATGATGACGATGGCGTACAGGAACGATTGGAAGACGGTCGAGAATGAAAGAAGTGACGAAACAGAAGGAGAGAAAGGGAAAAATATAAAACAAATATTATAAAGATATATCTGTACAAGTTCTTTCTTTAACAAGAAACAAATTATCTTGACAAACGTAACTCTATTCATCATAACATTTCAGAAACTTGTACAATTCAATAATACATCGGGATATACATTAATATAAATGTATGTTGACATTTAGGAAGAATTTAGTATGGATTCAGAAAACAATTACCAAATTAAATGTTGGAAAGGGTTGGATGATCCACGAATCATAAGTATGCATTAATACATTGGTCGTTAAAGGGATCTAGTAACTTTATCGACATGTGCAAAACGTGATGAATGGTTGATACGATGTATATTGTTGTTATCTGATATGTCCACTGGGTATTGCGTGTAAATTTCAAGTTGAAAGGACGTTATATGGCCGAGTAACGAGCAAAAAATACAACAAGGTACCCGTATTTTAGAGAGCACGGCAACATCCAACAGCATCATCACCATAATGGTATATATATTTTGTAATCGTATTTTCTGTAATTAAACTAATTATGAAAATGTAGAATGATATATATAAAATTCCCAAATTAATTAATTTCAATACTTGGAATCCACCACGCATGTATTGCTTGTTGCTATGTCGGGCTAAACAAAACTCAGACAAGCTTCTAGGTTGTCAGATACCAGCCATTCTAAATTAGGATATGCATGCAGTTCGAATATACTTGAAATCCACCATGCATGTGTTGCTTGTTGCTATGTCGGGCTAAACAAAATTCAGACAAGCTTCTAGGTTGTCAGGAACTACCCAATCGTAATATAATATGCATGCAATACGAAACAAATATAGCGTTCCAGTCGTTTTGTGTGTGGATTAAATGACATAATGACCATGCGATCTAAGGTAGATAGCAACGTAGTGACTTAATACACGTGCACGCGTTTGCGCCGCTGTTTGCGGAGCAAGCCATATATTTCGGGGTGAATTATAATTATATGACTGTTGCGTGTTATTAGCTGTCCTCAGTGGGTAAAATATTTGCCCATAGTTCGTTAAACCCTTAACATGATTACGCAATTACCGAGTTATTAAAACCGTCAAGTGTATAACAGTGTTGCCGTTAGTGTAATAACGATACAAACTAATAATATGGACGATGTTCGGAATCATGGGCACTTAATTCTGTTTAGTAAAATTATCACAATGTACGTTCATCTCCCAACAAACGCACGATGTGCGGTCTTGTCTACATACATGATTACGTTAATAAATTGTATTATATCCCTCATGAGAATGTTCTAGCCATGTGATTGGTCGAAACGCCGTCACGTGTTCAAGTATAATTTCTCCCATCAAATCCCAACCTCATATAGTACTTTTGTACAGTACCTTTTTTGTCGAGGACAACGAACTTTTTTGCCCTGCCGAGGGTGTTATATTAAATTGCTGATACGCATGTAATCTCATAGGGCACGTTGTTAGCAACCTCTAAATGAGGAATCAGCGAACGTTTACAACCGACTTGTTTGTTCCCATGACAACCCAAGAACGCAGCGGCAGCCAATGTGAACGCTTGTGGCAGCGCAAGTACGCGTGTGCGCGTTTGTGCGCAGAAAGGTAGCGCGCTGGTGCGCAAAGTGTACGCGCGGCTACACTTAACGTAACAATGGTATAAGCGTCTTAGCTTAGCCTTTTAATCATAAATCGTGTTCATGTGCAGGATTGACAAAATGAAAATAAAAGACTCGATCAATTGCTCAATATTCCAAACTTTTGAGCCCTTTGTGTTAGTTATAGGTCGTTTGTGATCCAAATAATATGAGGGATATAAAACAAATAACCAAATCTCCTTGCTCGGGTGATGGAGGAAAACTATACACGCCTCGGTGATCTGCGAAGGTACCATCATGCCTCGGCTATCGCCTCGGCATGATAGTACCTTCGCAGATCACCTCGGCGCGTATAGTTTTGCCATCACCCTCCCAGTCGATGGTTATTTGCTTATTATATCCCTCATAAGATCGTTTTACCATTGTATTTGACAAATGATAGTTTTGGACAACACGCGCAATCCCCGCGCAAACATGTGACCGGGCTGTTAGCTAAAAATTAACACTAAAAGTTCGTTACGCGTTCGTCCCATAGATCATGTGTTTAAGCAAAATGCACACGCGATCAAATTTGTGCAGTACTCTATGGCGCACACGTTCTAGTCACGTGATTGACATTCCTGGTAAAAACTAACACCCTGGGAAGAAGAACGCCAAGACAGCCAATAAGCACATCAGTGGGAGCGCTAGCACGCATTCATCGCGTATGTGCGCAACTGCCAGCGCGTTGGTGCGCACTCAGTTTTGCGTCTTTGTGATTGTGTGCGCAAAATAACAATGACTTTAAGCGTATTAGATGCGCCGTGGTTCTGGAGGCTCATACTGGCCTCTTTAATGTCGATTGATTTTTATATCAAAATTTACAAGCGATTTTATGAAATATTCAGAGATTATCACTTATTTTGCTATAAGCTGAACACAATCACTGATATTGATGAGTGATATAAAACAACTAACGAATGTGCTTGATTGTGATAGGCAATCTATTACCTCGGTGTGCTCAAAATGACTATTACCCTCAGCTACGCTTCGGGTAATAATCATTTTGAGCCCACCTCGGTAATAGATTTGACTATCACAAGAAGCCCATTCGTTAGTTGTATATTATTTTGTGCATCAGTTATTGGCTGCTGAACGTGCATAACCCGACGCGATTATTAAGTGCTGGCTACCGGGCAGTAAGCGGCAAGGACATCGGTCCTAATTGACTTCGTTCTGTTAATCAAGTTCTAATGGATTTCAAAGCAGAAACGATAACTAAACCACAAATTAAATTAAATTTGCCGGTGAATGAGACGTTTATCGACCGATAATCTGATATTTGGGTGAAACAAAAGATGCTTAATGCATGTAAATTGATAATTAATTAAATTGGTAATAAATATTATCCCCTGCACACAGTTAGCAAATCCTCCTGTGCCATTTTCATGACCTTTTGTCGAAAGTTTTGAGAGGCGGTCAATGTACGGTACCACTCGTTATTGTTAAGTGATGTTGTTTTGATAAAAACAAATTGTAATTTTCAACTAGCTTAGTTTAAATATGTATATATATATATATATTTTTAAAATCATGTTTATAAGTACTGTTGGTCCCCTCAATATATATATACGGACACGCTTTTGTGTTCAGTATGTACGATTTGTATCGCCTAGTAACGGATGGCTTAATGTAAACCGATGCAGCCGGTCAAAGTAATGATAACTTATGTATAATTGAAATTACGACCACTGCTCGCATGAAGTCAATGGACACTAGGAAGCCTTGTACATGTAAGGCAAGCCGATGATTCGACAGCACTCGATAAATAAAGCAAGAAATTAGTCCAAGGATATGCGGGAGGGAAAAGGCGGTGGAATTAGATTTATCGCTGGAATTGGATCAATTGGATCAATTGGTTAGGCTGGACAAAGCAAGGCTATACCTTGACGCGGACAATTCTTATTTTTAGAAGGAATACATGCATTGCAAATAAAGATACAATGTCCCAATCATCAGTGCTATTTGATAGTTTGCAAGTACGCATCGCAAATAAATTATGGCAACTTGTGTTTTTTATGCCATACGCGGTAGCAATATTTCTTCACATGGTACAAGACAGGATTAAGGATTTGTAGATACTCATAATACATACACTGTACGCCTACGCACGGTTGAACTCCGTTGAAGTGTCATGAACTATCTTTAAAAACATCTTGGATATTCAGACCATTGCCTAAATAATTATGGTGGACCGTGTACACACTAATTCTCGATTAGAATTAAGTTTACAATGATGTCGGAAGGAAGAGAGACAATAGCAATACTTTGTATTATTTGTAATTTCCTCATACATTTACCTGTATTCAAATTTAGCCCGCAGCCACCAATCAAATATAATGGCGAAAGTCTCATCAAGGGATAAAACATAGCCCTAAGTCAAGATTGATCTTAACATTTGGAACGAAATAGAAAAATTAAGCATTTTCTATATTCTTATTTTATTAAATTTAAATGCGCAATTATAGCCCGGAGTTACTAATGAGGAAGCTATTAAACGAGATAGTGACATATACATTCAAAAACTGCGTCAAGAGGCCTGTTCGTGATGATGACAATTTCTCATCTGAAGATGCGACGAAATGCAACGACCCTATGGCTATGAACCGTCACGATGTCATGTTCCGTAATCAAATATTCTTTAATATTTTGTTATTTCAAATTATTTCAAGTGAAATGTTCTCCCACGTATATTTATTTCGTGATTCGAGTAATAATACACCAATAATATCGAAGAAAATCACCATCAATTTGTATCCAACCATTGTAGGGTTATTATCACGTTTGCCTTTTGATTATGTGTGTGTTTTGTTGTTTGTTTGTTTGTTTGTTTGTTTGTGTTGTTTACCTATATGATAGGAAGATTAGAAGAAAAAAAAAACAATAACAACGTGAACAATATATGATTTATGACCTCGATATGAAAGGGTTGGCCTCGCCTATCAAATCCAGCTTTTGCTAGCTCCCTAGCTTACATTAAATTTCGAATAATGGTTAAGGTCGAAATAATTACGAATTACAAAATACCTCCAGCTCGGACAATGCCTTGACTGTTTAAAAAAAGTTGTGTCATTTTATAAATACATATTTCATATCAATGACCAATGAATACAAATAAAGGATGGTCCTATTTGAGGCCTTTCGCCAGGATAGGTTGTTTGCCCGTCCCATTGCCTAAGGGACCTCGATGTACGACACCATTCAGACAAGTATATGAATCGCAACCTATATATCGTAGGCAATTTGAACCTTTACGAAGTGTGAGGAACATGCGTGAAGGTGATCAATTTTACTGTCCGGTATATAAGGTATCATGTTACACAACCGGCTTGTACAAACAATAAAATCGTTCTGTTCGGAACGTGATATCATTCAACAAAGTACCGTCCGAAAGGTGATATCATAAAACAAAGTACCGTCTGAAAGGTGATATAATTAAACAAATTAAACTATTACCAGATAGACTGATGCACACACTTAACGTTATGCTGAGTGTACTTCTTTGCATAAACATACATACTTTTCTATGTGAGTGAACGTATGAATATGCGTGTGTGTGTCTATATTACTGTGTTTGTTTGTGTGTACACATATTGTGTTAGTGTGTGAATATAGTGTGCGCATACACATGTATATGTGTGGGTATGTATTCTTTGTGTGTTTGTGTGTGTGTGGGGGACAGTTTGTGTTGGGTTTATGCATCTGCACACGTATAATTACCATCGCTCACTTTTGATGGAAAAAGTGCAAAATGCAATTACCTCTCAATCAAGTCAAGATATGGATTGCGGAGCAGGAATAATCGCCGCCTCGTTTTCCGCAAGACATGCAGGTGTTCTTTAATCGCCTGTTATTGTCTTTGGATCGGCACAAACTCTAGCTAGAAATAGAAAGCAAGCGTTACATCACCCCCTTCTCCGCTGCCGTGAAATTAAATTATTTTTTTACACGCGGAGAGCGCATCAAATCAAATTAATCATAAGTGGAAGGAAACAAAGTAAATGTATTAAAATGTGGTGTGTTTGTTTCAACAAAAAACTTAAGACGTTCGACGAAATCGTCGTCTTGCGGAGGTGTGATTAGATTTCCTCTGTGCAACGGCGGTGTAATTCACTCAACAGACACTGGTTTGATAGACTTCAGTGCATGACTTGAGGTTTAATACCTGCACATTGCATGTATTCGCTAATAAAGATGTAAATAAAACAAGACATGAATAAGCTTTGTTTCTGCTTCTGCCTCTGACTCGAATTTGGCGGTGAGTGAAATTGAGAAACATGGATACGGAGTAGGGTACCCCTTGAGAATACCCTGCAAAACACTTCCTAACCCCGAACTGACAGGTGACTGCACTTAGGTGTCGGGTGAGACCAGTAGCGCTCTATCTAGGGTACCCTGCATGTTGGGGTTTGTGGGGGAGAGAGTGTGCGCCAATACTCCTCTAGGAAAACAAAAGGGCGAACATCAATGATGTGTAATGGATATTTGTGAAAATGGGTTGATGGGTTGAGTTCCACACATAGTTATAAACATCTCCGATTCCTTCCTTGTGTTTGTGTTGTTTTTTTTAGGGGAAAGTGATGAACGGGCGTGTCTCCTCTTGATTTTGTTATACGGATCCTTAAACAGAAAAAGTTGAACAAGATGCCAGAGAAAAAAGGTCACAATTTACTGCAGATATTCTGGCACTGTCAATACGGCACAAGGGACAGTATACTGTACATGTATATCGACGAAGTGATATGACTTTGTGAAGTAATTATTGTCCAAATTCATCACAACTGACTTGGGACTCTAGCAGTTATTTCATACCTTGTTGTATTCGTATTAACAATTGAAGCAGCATGGGACAGGTTTCATTTTTTTTTTTTTTTGAATTTCTTTCGTTGAAAAGATTTTAATTTTACGATTGAGTGTTCAGATATTAAACAATCCACTGGATAGTCGTAACCGTGTACAAAGTTAGTGTCATATATACGTTAGTGAATGTCACTTCGCATGTTCGCTTATTACTGAGCTATATAACATCTATTTAACACTAATTTGTCAAACATTTCTCCGTGGACATATCATATTATCACAACAATACACATTATATCAACCATTAATAACTGTTTGCACATGTCAACAAAGTATACTAGATTCCTTTAAAGGGGTAGTTTAGTTTTGGTAAGGCTGAACTTAAGTAGCTAAAACCTGCACAGTAACATTATAAACTAATAGTTATAACTCCACCATGCTCGAAAGGTATACAAAATTACAAACGACTAAGTAAAAAGCCTGTTATCATTCAAAAAGAGCCATTCAAACACAAGAGGGCGCTTTTTTTAAAAGGCATTGGTTTCAACCATATTTCATACAAAATTATGCATGTGATGTTTTATTGATATAATGATTAAATAGCGAGATCATCAACAACTATTTAAAAAACGCTTTTGAAAATTTTTGAAAAAGTGCAAGCATTTTTTTTTTTCTTCTAAAAATCATCTAATTATTTGGGCCCCAAATAATTATAAGATCAGATATATTTATTGATATTTCAGCCGTTTCTGGGTCGATTTTGACCAAATAAAGTTTATTCTGCCATTAAAATTGCATGTTCTCTCAATTTCGACATTCAGTTTTTCATTACCTCACAAAAAAAGTGTGATGTGCAGCGCCCTCTCTACCAAAACTAAACTACCCCTTTAAGTTAAACGGCGATCAATACGGAATGGGAGCACCATGGATTAACTGTATTGGGCTAGCTATGAACATACGTGACTTGAGCTCAAAATCTAATTAATAATATAGTTTCTGCTTTCTAATCAATTTGACATTTAAGCAGCCTTCATGTTTTTAAGTTTCATATGTTCGGGGATCGTTAAACGAGTTGCGTTCGATAAAAGAAACATTATACGTTTAGCAAAGAAATGACAATTAATTAAAATCGCAAGGTGAAACATGTCGAACAACATTCTGTTTGTTCAGGAGCGCGCCCGTTTATATGTTGACAAGAAAAATATATCGGCAGGTAAGGTAAAATTAAAGCAAACATACGGCGCATAATGTATGCGAGACATGCCACGAGACATTGAGCAGACATGACAAGAATAACAAGCTACCAAAATTAGCTTCCTTCTATATGAAACATGTCTCATCGTTCCCCCCAAAAAATGCCTTCCAGAAAGAAAAAAAATGGTTACTTTCGCTATGACATTAAAGGGATCTAGTAACTTTGTTGACATGTGCAAAAAGTGATGAAGAGTTGATATAATGTATATTGTTGTTATCTCATATGTCCACAGGGTATTGTGTGAAAATTCCAAGTCAAATGGACATTGCATGGCCAAGTAATAAGCGAAAATGCAATGTGATATTCACTGACTCACTGCACTCACTTTGTACACGGTAAGAAAAACTCCGGGGGAGTTTTTCTTATCTGAATACTTCAATCGTACATATCTTTGTAACGAAAGGGAAATTTGAAAAACCGACACCGGTCCCATGATTTTATTGTTAATACGAATACAACAAGGTATGATGGAACTGCTAGAATTAAAATGTTATTTTGAGGATTTGGACAAAGTTACTAAGTCCCTTTAAAATCATACGCGTTCGATACACAAAATCCCATACACACAACGAAACTAAAATATTATACTGATACCAAATACGTCGCATCGTGTCTCCATAATAATAATGATCGGGTTGCAAGAAAAGACATTATTACAAAACTCTTCTGCCAACAACCTCTTCAACCACTATTGCAATTATGCCAATCATTTAACGAAACCCTACCTAAAGAGTGACAAACGGTCAAATACAATGTTTACAAACACTCGTAGCCTGCCGCGCCTTGTCACTTTATTTCCCACTCTTCACATAATTGGTTTCCACTTGTAGTTACACGACACCAAAACAAATACCCAACACTAAACCCAACACCCAAAATAAGTGCCCCTAAACAACTCATCACATTTACATAATTTATAAGCAAGCGGTTTCCAAAGATCGTGTCTAGACCATTTGATAGTTACGTAACAATTATGCGTGCAAATTAATGGTGCCCACGGCCCCATGGTTGGCTGAGCATGAATATTAAAGTCAACATGACCGCAATTCAGCATTCATGATAAAAGTATTGTCGCACATTTCTTCAGTTTACTGCAAATTGAGACATTTCAAACTGCATTATTGTTCCACAAATCATAATCAATGAATTCAACACAATCACTGTAATCAAAACGTTCAACCACATGGCGTAATTTGTAATGAGGTTAGTGTCTGTTTAATCAGTGCTCAATCAACCATGAAGTAATTAATGAGTAAAACACTCACACATTACGTAATAACCACATAAATATTTGTGTGCGCATCCTTTTGATTTAAGTTCTGGCTCAAGAAATAATTTCGAATTGTTTAGGGGGAACTCATTATGTGCAAATGTTTTTTATTGTTTATTGGGATCGCGTGTAAAAAGGAGTAGCAGATTTGCGCGTTCGACATGGTACCTATAACATAGGCGTTGGAAATGACGCTTTTGGAAGCCTACTACTGGAGGACATGACTGTCTTGTTCACTCAAGATTGTCATCAAGAATAACATCCCGCTAGAGGGGTGGGATTATCGAGCACTTGACTAGTACGACCTGGGATTGAGAAGCCGCCCGACAGTGTTATTTCGCCCCCGTCCCGTTTTTTTGTATGCATACGTTGTAACTGTATACATACCCGTCGTCTGATCGTTGCATTTTGTCTCTAAATACATTCATGTTTACAATTAAACCATCAAACATTATTATTCCTCCTAGTTATTGTCATCCCCATGCAGTTTATACACTCAACACAAGGTTCCCGTATGGCGTATCGAATGGGATATCTACATTGCTACAAGCATGACAAAATGTTTTTTACCTAGATTCGAAACTGATTTGGAGATGCAGCTTAATTTCGGACATGCGTACGTATACTATATTTCAATTAGTTGATACAATGTATAGCTTGATTCATATGTATTGATTTATCACATTGCACAGCCCTGCAAATTGGTGTAAAAACAATATCAACCTTGTCGCGAAGTATGTTGCACGTATTATTGCAAGAAGTCACGCCTTTCTTATATAGATTCATCTCACAATACCTTCTTTCAGGACCGGACCCCAAAAATACCTGTGCTGGGGCCTACAGAAAACGCGTGTTAGACCAACATCAAATCGTCTTCAATGAGTTAAAAGTCTTTCTTGAGTGCCAAATGAATCTTTCAAGTGTAAGTAATGCCGATTAAGAGGTATGTTTCGAGCAAAAGCATTCATGTGCAAATTCGCTTGAGGCTCATTCGGCAGAGGAAAGAGAAACACTATAGGACATTACATACGCATCGTAAAACTCTAAGAGTAAAAGAGGCTCGTTATAATTTGGGGGGAAAAATCAGTAATAATAAGAACGCATCATTAAAAAGGATGGAGAAAATCAATTTAACGGCGCAAAGGTGTTCTCAAGTATCTATGTCGTACAAGGAAATGTCAATCGTATACGTGTGTATTAAACTCGCCCTGAATATTTGTGAAAGAAATTGAAATGTCATCCACGTGTACCGATATGGTTTTATTACATGTAAATGCATTTAGGCGAAGAAAAACATCTGACCATTCAGTCACAAAAAAGAAAGAGAATACAACAAAAATCCCATTTGGAGGTGGGGTTGGGGAGCAGTTGTAAATTGGGGACATTGAACTGTCTAATGGTGTATTCCTGTATCTGTACCTGTTGGCTCTTGAGGATTCGGACAAGATTGATTAACCATCTCACAATCATAAACACGTAACGCGTGTGATGACCAATGCTCAAAGACATAGTCGTGGTCATTGCGGTGATGAGAGGATTTGCGGGGGGTATCTCTGCAAAAGCAAATATTATTTTCATCCTATCAAGAAGAAGAGCGGCTGACCTAGAAGTGGACTGACCGAACAATGGGATGCGATCCATCTGCTTTTCTCTTACTACCTTCATATACTCTAATCACTACCAGCACAGATGGTGAAATGATACCGTGAGTGCACATAATCACCATGGCGACCGGAGGATAATGGAAGTTGCCGCGAAAAAAAATCGACAAAAGCAAAAAAACGCGGAGAAAAAAAAAGGAAAACGAAAAGAAAAATCTGTAGATGTATGGACGTTTCCACATCTATATATTGATAGCCAAACTGCGGTTCTCATTTTCATAATAGATCGTCAAGTGACATTTCCTGATAGAGTCACACACTTCAAAAGCTTGCCTTTACGGCCCCAAGATAATACAACACGATCAGCATGCATGTGGGGAAGGTTAAAGAGAAGCTAAAATAAATGCAAAATACAGTGGGTGAACAACAAGTGGTCGATGACGAAATGTTCAGCCATCATCAGTTACATAATATATCCATGATATATCCAGCCGACCTTTAAAGCAAACTGAAATAACCAAACATAATTTATAAGGAACTCATGCAATGCCACACAATGCATTATTACATGGTTATTTATATATCGTGAGTAATGTGGACATAATGTCTGGTTCATAAAGTTATTTTACCCAAAGTTACTTACTATCCACACTCGGATCCGATTGCCAACGCTGAAGAGACACGTGTAAAAGCGGTTTCTCAGGTAGCTAGTTATTTCTGTCTGTTTAGCCCGGACTAAAGTTGTGTACACTGATGAGAATGCGGGCCTATATACATTCAGCAGGGTCTGAAGCGGTGATGGTCTAGTGGTCAGAGATCTGCTCTTCGCACTAACCGGCTCGGGTTCGAACCTCGGCTGCGGCAGCTCGGATAGTGACGATAAAGGGCTGTCCCAGAGGTATATAATCAACATTGATTGAACGAGTATGCATTTTGCAAAACAAAAATAACCAACCAACCCTACACTACACTCTACCTTATGTATAATTATAGCTCCAGAGTGCGTGTCGTGCATATCGACATGGCGCCTCCAGGAGAATCGAGCCCCTCTCCCCTTCCAATTTCGAACTTAAAGACCAGTTCAGTCACAAACGTATCACTTAGAACGGCACTTTGTCACAGTTATGGCTCGAGCTCGCGGGCGGAAGGAAGGAAACATCACGCCATTGTGAATTGTAGAGGAGTTTTTTTTTTGTTTTTTTTGGGGGGTATGAAATGTGAAATGTCCCAAATGACGTCAGAGCGTCACGTGATGCCGGAGGAGGAGGAGGAGGAGGAGGAGGAGGGGTGGGGGTTCACTGCAATGACTTTGGGTGCACCCTGTGCTCTAACAAAACAGCTTTGTGTGTCTTGATTTAATATTGCATGAGGTACTAAAATGGTCAATCATTCTAAAAAATAAATGGGTAGTGGCAGCCTTTGCCCGAGGGGGGTGGGGAGGGGGTGTAACTGCTCCGTTTTTAATTATATTATGTCACAAAAACGTTCAAAGAGAAACGGGGCAAGGCCTGAAATCGCATGCACAGATCTGAAAATATACAAGGAGACGCGACGTGCTGTAAAACATGGCTGGGATTGTGACCGCATTTGCGAAATCTCCACCGACAATCGTGAATAATTGGAACGGACAAGATATTGTCTATACATCAGTCAGTGTTTGTTAGAAATCGAATCACTTTTCCCTACTTACTACACTACATATGGCAAGTTGAAGGCTACGTCGTATATAAACATTCGCTAACCCATTTCGCTACATGACACAGGGTTAACTCGGATACATCGCGAAAATGTTATTATCTAATTCTAAACAAAAACAAATGTGACTTTTCAATCTCGCGATTCGTTTTTTTACGACTCACTTTTAGCGATCCGTCGTTGGTGCGTCGACCCAGCAAAAGTATCACGCGAGTTCACATACTAGTTTACTACCAAATAAAACAACAATGCAACTGAATTATTTCGATTTGTACATCGTACCCATAGATAAATGAAACGGAGGACGTTGGCTAAATCACAATAAAGCAAAATGCAAGTTTAGTTGCCACTTTCACCCTAGATCAAATTTAAAGCTAAACCAAAATGCTAAGCAAATTGACAAGAACAGATTAACAACAAATATAGAAAATAAATAGTAAGGCAGAATGACAAACACAATTCAATAAGAACGATAAGAAACGAACAACAACGGAACGGGGTCCGGAATATACAATGATGATGATGATTACGCACGAGGTGGCAAAAAGGAAATAATTATAGTTCCAAAATGTCAACGTTTGGTGTTGGGATGCCGGGGCAGCTGTTTCTTGTACGCCCTAGACATTCACGGTCACGGACTCGTGAATATTGCGTAATGAACTTCTTTTGTGTGCCAGTTCCTTTTCTTCTAATCCTCACCTTGAGTTTTGGGTGACCTATAGGACTCACGTCCTTTTCTATCAAGTCAGATATTGCAAATCGATCCCCGAGCGTCTTTTACAATGTCATTCAATCACGACTTCGAACCTTGGTCGATACCGTGCTGCACGCGAGGCGATTCGGGGGGGGGGGGGGGGGGGGGCGAAGATGCTTTGGTGGATCTCGAATTGAAAGATTCAATGTCAACGAAGCATATTATATACGCCAACTTTACATCTACATTTTGTGTTATTACTGTTCCAACTCATCCACCGCTCAAGGTGCCACTTTGCACGGTGTCATTCACAGATCCCATGTCAGTGTTTTGCTCCGCCAAAAGTTGCTCTGCCTCTATATTATTTTGTAATAAACTAAAATAGTATTCCAAGTTCCAACCGTGACCAAAACCCCACCACATGTCGCTTCAAACTTTCACTAAATAAATACAAATCTGATTATGTAACGAATAATACATAATACAATTATGTGGAGTAATGGAAACCGGAGCAAATGTTTGTCACCCTATAAGCAGAAGAATACTGGTAATGATTATTATAATGAGGAAATCAGAATCGTATTCATAAATGTTGGCTTCTTCGACCCAATCGAGCGGACAAAGGCAACATTATACATAAAGTACACAATGGAAACAGTAATTATATAAAATGTCACGTGAGTTCAGTTTCGAACCTTGGATCAACAGGCTATACATATACACGTATATGATATAAGGCAGTTGGCGTCACCTAATTTGATTTGTGGAATGTGCATTCAGTCGACAAACGGATCGATCACGGTCATATTAATTTGTATTACTTCTGTAGATTAATCATGCAGACACACCATTACGGCATATTGATTTGGCCTTGCGTTTCCGTTTTATGTGAATTGATTTAGCCTTATACGCTATCCAAACAGTCTAGATTGGTGATATCTGTCCCATTTCTCTCCGCTATAATTTCACAATTTTTACGACTGTTTTTAGTGTGTATTGTTCGGCGTTAATTCAGACTGACGCATATTATTGTTCGCTTATCAACATCTGTCGTTCCGGATTTATCTTCAACAATAGCGCGTTGACACAAAATGTATTATGACAGGGAATGGCATTCTGTCCTGGCAATAATTTCGCTGGTTGCGCGATACAGGTCCATGAACAACGATAAAGGCTGGTATTTGGATACAAAATCCAATGAAGGATTATTATTATAAAGGAGTGTAACTGTCAATGCAATATTCATTGCAAACCCGTTCCCATCTCATTCAAATTAATATGACTGTATTCCCCGTCATATTGAAAGGCGGTGTTATCTCGATCGAGAAAACACACTTTAGTTTGTAGTGATTGTCTGACTTTAATACAGTTATGCTCATTAGTTTAGAAGACGACCAAATCGAAGTCGGACACGCAGTCGGACGACGATGGACACAACAATTGTCTTGGGAATACAGGGAAACGACACCATCAAGGATCGACACGCGATGCCTCGCGCACCAATCTCCGAACCTCACTTAACCACCACCCCCCCCCCCCCCCCGCCCCCTTCATCTCTTTTCCTGACGTAGTAATTGTTTATTTCAATGTCTTCGTCATAACTCGGTAGAAGGGTTTAATTCAAAGCCGTCCAAATTGTACACGTAATAATTCATACATTAGCATCCTAGCCTAATCGCCTTATGGGTCGACAGATAGAGTTATAATTATATACAAAGGCGGAATACAAAACTCTCTTTTTAGCTGCCCAATACGTCATAATACGAACTAATAACTTCCCCGAAAACATATCAGGATGCTGCGTATAAAAACAGAACGTTTTCTAGTAGTGAGATTCGAACCTACGACCTTCCGCACAGTAGTCAGCACTCAGACCGGTCCGACACGATGTATCCCTGCATACTTACACTAATAAAGTTGCATACTTGCAGTATGCATGTACGACGGACGATGGACATGGTGTGAGAAATGAGTGGACACGGGATGGATTCTTTTTTCTTTCTTTCTTTTATGAACATGTAAAAGGGCATTTCTATAATACGTGACCCTACACATACTTGAGAATTATGCACGTGATTGCACTGACTGCGAAGCAGCCGAGAGTATGTGGAGGGACCTCGACCGTCTCTGCAAACGAACGAAACAAACACGAGAGTTTTTTTCTCGAATATTTCTTCGCGAGACTGCTGTTGGAAGTGGAACGAGCTTTTTTTGCCCCGGTCAATCCACCACCCCATTCCGTACTGGGACCTAGTGATGCATGTGTTCTGTACAATGGGAATAACAGCGTTTGGGGATGCAAAGGGGTAACCGACCACGATGACGTGAACCGGGCGAAAGGCTAGCCGTCCTTCGCAAGCAACTGTGATCCTAACCACACTTTTATTTCCGCCTTTTCCTCGACTTCGTATTTGTTTTTCATTGAATTTCGTGATCGCGGCCGACTTGGGAGTTGGGAGGAAGATCTTCAAAAGGACACGGGCTGGACGTTGAAACACAATAGTAATGCAGTGATGTTTTTTCCTCTCTCAGAATAACCTAGAATCTTCCACTGAAAAATATGACACCTAAAGATGTGTGTGATGGGGATTGGCCTTTACTATGTACGACATACGAATGGAAATAACATTATTTAAAACATGACATCTGAATGAAAAAGCGGATATAAAAAATGTGTTATAATTATGTGTGTGTATGTGTGTGCGTGCATGTTGTATGTGTGTGTGTGCGTGTGTGTGTGTGTGTGTGTGTGAGTGTGTGTGCATGTATGCGTGTATGTGTGCATGAACATGTGTGCGTTTGTGTGTGTATGTGTGTGTGTGTGTGTGTACGTGCGTGTGTTTGTTAATAATTCACACCGCACGTTTTCTCCCTGATGTTGTTGAAGAAAGAAAAAAAACACGCAGCTACTCGCAAATTGAACTATGAATAAAACAAGAGTTCCCAAGGCCTTATCATACTAGAATTGACCATTTAAAGACCGTAATAAACGAAG
>JBAMJV010014445.1:0-11190 GCA_037951105.1 Echinarachnius parma
GGCATAATCATGTCATGTTTGGTTTTTGCTTGTCAGATGAAAATGGGGGAAGGTTGTATTCGGGCGAAAGACCTCAGCCCCCTCCTCCGCCAGCCCCCCCCCGCCCACCCCCCCCCCCCCCCCACCCCACCCCCGTGTAAAAAAAAACGCCACCGCGAACAGGCACCGCGAACAGCACTACCCGACTCCGATTTTACTCCGATCCGACGAACGAATAAGGATCTGAACTTACTGCATGCATATATACATGTACATGTATTGTGTTCGTTCAGATACGTATTATCAGTTGTTCTTCGGATTGGAATTGCATATAGTGTAGTGTATGTGCGTTGGCTATATATAGGAAATATAATTATTTCCGTTTCTATGAAAGGATGATTCACTCGTCAGCTCGATTAGAAGAGCTCAGTTCCAAAAGGCGCTTAATCCACTTTCCATAACAATTTAGTTAACGATATATCTACATTTATAAGTTACGTATATACATGTTATAGGAATCCACATTTTACGACAAATTACTCACTCAAAATCAAAATATAGAAAGTTCAATCTTCATATTCCCGTAGGCACATGTACACAGTTGGGCAAAGAAACCTGTTTTCCTCGAAAGTTGAAAAAGTGGATATAGCGCCTTTTGGAAGAAAGCTCTCTCCACGTCAAGGTTACTCGCTTAGGGTCTCCGGGGATCCCGGGGAATTATAGCATTTTACATACATGTACTTAAAGTGATCCATTAACTTTGAGTAAAATTCAAACAAACTCATTAAGAGCTTTCGCACTTCTCTTGTACATTTTTGTTTGGCTTATGGCAACAGAAGAATGGAATGGTTTTAGATTTTTCAAAATGGCTCCCTCACTATGGAGATATATTTAGGATTGAATGGGAAACGTCTATATACAGGGTGGCCCAAACAAAAACGGAACCGGGCACTTCCCAAAATAAAGTACCAAACTATTCATGTCCATCAGGTAGGGTGTCTTTTCCAATGAAAAACGATACCAAGAACAGTAATTTTGGTTGTGTAGTTTTTGTTTTATAGGACGCTGTGTGTGAGACCATGTCAGGTGCAAATTTTTGTCAATTTTTTACTATAGTCAGGGCCAGTAAAACCGCACTCACTGCCCGTAATACCATGCCCATTATCTCAGCACACGGCTGAGTGCACACTGTCAATGGCGCGCTGTGTTGGACGCTATGAAAGGCGGTGCGTGCGGTTTTACTGGCCCTGACTAGGTAGGTAAAATTTGACAAAAAACGGAACCTGACATGAGGTCACTCACAGCGCCCTAGAACAAAAACTACTCAACCAAAATGACTGTTCTTTGTATCATTTTTCATTGGAAAAGACACCCTATCCGATGGACATGATAATTGTGTTACTGTATATTGGGAAGTGCCCCGTTCCGTTTTTTGGGGCCACCCTGTATAGACGCTTTCGACCGTTGTAAAGAGTATCCGAATGCGGATACTCAATCGTCCACGAACGATCGGGATAAAATCAGACATTGATTTCTATGTTTTCACTAGGTTAACATTATTCTTTTTCTAAGGGCATCTCATACATTACTTTTGGGGCAAACATCTATGTCAATGGACCACTTTAACGGCACGCGGTGGAGGTTTGTCAAAGGAAGTTCAAGTTACATGTTGCATTTAACCAGTAGAATAAAGACTCATGATGACAGTTTCTAAGACCCCGTTTACAGTGAAAAAAGGCCGGGCCGAGCCGCGGCTCGGCCCGGCCCTTTTTTCACTGTAAACGCTCAAAAGGCCAAATGCGGGGCCAAAAGTGGCCGCGCATTTGGCCCCGCTCTGGAGGTAGTCTCGGCCCCGCTTTTTCTCACTGTAAACGCACGCAGGGCCAAATGCGGTACCACATTGGGAAAACAATTCATTGCAAATAACGCGCCTTTGTTCTGTGACCTCGGCGCGCCCCCAAAATAATGGTTTGTTTACATGCAGAGCGCCACTACGACAATATATTGAAAGGGCGGCCGGGCCGAGACCGCCACTGTAAACGCACAAAATTGGGGGGGGGGGGGGGGCGAGTACCGCAATTTAGGCAGGGCCGAGCCGCGGCTCGGCCCGGCCCTGCGCTGTAAACGGGGTCTTATTTAGGTTTAAGTTTCTAGTACCTGTTGTCATGGTTGTAGATAAGTAAAGTTGCACTTACGATGTTTGGGCGACCATTGAAGAAATAAGATGTAACTTTGTAATAGTAAAATAAAGTATATTCTTGCTGTATAATATAATGCTTCTTCGTCATTTTGATTTTGTATGATTATTGTAAATGGTGTTTACTTTAATGTGCATCAGTTTTTGTGCATTATTATATGTATGTCTTACGATTTATGTTTTAGTTGTTTATGTATTCAAACGTTGTACCATGATCAGTGTTGGTCTCCTGACCTTTGTATCATGTTGTTGATTATACTGGAAATCAATTAAATAAATAAAGAGACGCAATTACTACTTATCATAGGCGAGCGGGCACATTTGTCTTGTTTGTCGGGTAAGAGGCCTGCGGTCTGTTGCCCGAATACTATTTCATTTTTTTTTTACATTTCAAGAAAAAAAGGAATATCTCATCAGCCCGAAAATGCCACGAATTTTGCCGGAATATGACATGAAATTGCCTGAATGTGGTAGGGTTTGCCCAATAATTTAATTATTTGACCAATTGCGATATGATTTCGCCCGAAAATGACATGGTTTCGCATGAATTTAACGTGCTCCCGGGGGCTGCGGGGACACTTCCTCCACCCCCGCCTACGCCTATAAAGAGGTACAGAGTGTTTAGCTATTCGTGATCAAGTTACAAATAATATGATAGCTCGTCTATGAAAGCCTTACTGGGGTGGGGGGGGGGGGGGGGGGGGGGCGTGGCTGCAGCCCCCTAGCCCACTATCCTGTACGCCTGACATTGTTACTTACTCAACTTGGACCGTCCTGATAGGCGTCTGTGTAAGCTGTTTGCAGAAGAAGGAGAAACCGACGGTTACCAGACACGCCTCGATCAGGGCGAGGAAGCACATGATGCAGTAGACGGGGAGGATGATGAACCGCAGCATGGGACTGTGGGAGGGAAATTAGTAGGAAATGTACTGCTTTAGTACATGTATTATCATCATTATCGTCATCATTGTTATCATCAACCGCAGCAAATGCAGCATGATCGTCATCATTATCATCATAAGCATCATCGTCAGCATCATCACCAGCATCATTATCATCAACATCATAATCATCATCACCATCATCTTTATCATCACTATCATCAACATCACCATCATCATCATCATCATCATCATAGTCATCACGTTAATATATATCCGCATCAGCATCATCATCATCATCATCATCATCATCATCATCATCATCATTATCATCATCATCATCATTATATTCACGTTAATAAATATCAGCATCAGCACCATCACCATTATCATCATCATCATCATTGTCATCATCATCATCATCACCATCAACATTACCATCACTATCATCATCTTCATCACCGTCATCATCATCATCATCATCATCATCCTCACCATCTTCAGAACCTTCATCATTATGCATTAGTCCAGTTTAGACTGTTGAACAAAATTATTGCACGTTCTTGCCCCCCACCCAAAAAAACAAACAAAAAAACAATAACAAAAATAAATCAATCAATCAAATAAAACCGGACCAAGCTACGCAGCTGAAGGAACCTTGTCCATGTGGACTGAGAGCAGCAAAAAGCATGTCTGGGTGTTTTCGTTATTATGGCTGTGCAGGAATTACTCTTCATGTGTGTTTGTTCGACTTTTAGGGAGGGGGGGGGGGGGGGGGGGACATCCCCTACCCCTGAAATAAAAGAAAGTCTTCACAAATCGACGCCTAAGGCAACGGGCACATGATGAAAAACTGCAACTCGGGCATGATGGTGAGTCGGACCGCATGCACAATGCACGGGGATGTGGTTAGGGCTGTGGCGTAGCGTGGTCGGACTGATTATTTTTCTTTAAAGGGGTCGTTCAATTTTGGTATAGAGGGCGCTGCACGAAATAATTTTTTTGTGAGATAATGAAAAGTGAGTGTAACATTTTAAAGAGAATACAAATTTTAAAGACAGAATAAACTTTATTTGATCAAAATCGGTTCAGAAACGGCTGAAATATCAATGAATATATCCGATGAGAATAAATGTGGGCCCCAGCTTTATTCGATGATTTTTTTAATAATTTCAAAATTGCTTACATATTTTCAAAAATTGTCGAAAGAGGTATTTAAATAGTTGTTAATGATCTCTCTATTTAATCATTATTTCAACAAAACATCACATGCATAATTTTTTTAAAGAAAAATGTTTGAAACTAATGTTTTTTTTTAGAAAGCGCCCTCTTGTGTTTTAATGGCTCTTTTTGAATGATAACAGGCTTTTGTAATTTTCTATACCTTTCGAGCATTGTGGAGTTATAACTATTAGTTTGTAATGCTATTGTGCAGGTTTTGATTACTAAGGCTCAGCCTTACCAAAACTGTACTACCCCTTTAAGGGGCACACCTTATGTATTTTTTTCCCCCAAAAAAATCCCATTATGGTTATTGGGGGCACGTGCTTCCCCCCCCCCCCCCCCGTAGCTATTCAACTGGTTTTAGGGGAAGTCGTTGCAACTTATGTCGAAGTCATTCAAAAACAACCGGTCAGGAAACACCTAGTATATAGTTTGCACGAGGGAGTTACATTTTAATATTGATTTAACAGGGGGCTGAGAAAATAACTACAATCACTAGTTGCGCTACCGGAGGTTGGGGCAAGAAAGTGGTGAAATAAACCTTCATTATAAATCATGAAATAAAGAGCGTCCCCCAAACAATTATCCTTTTCATAACAAACTTTGAGAAATCATAAGTCTTGATTGGAATATTGAAATCCGCTACAATCTTTAGTTATTAGGGATCAGGCTACGGGTGTAAATTTCCCGGTGGTGTCACCTCGAATTCAGAGGTAGGACACATGATCGTTCTAGAGGTTGAAAATTACCCCCCATTTCGCATGGTTTCAAGTACATTTTCAGGAAATTAGACCACTTTTTATCACAAAAACGAGTAAAAAGTGGCCTTTTAAAGATACCCTAATTTTTGCAGTTCAGGTACACACGATTTCAAGTACACGAACAAAAAACTAGTACCCTTGCGAAATGTTTTACATCTCGCGAACATCGTTGTGCATGAAAATAAACCTTGTAGCCATCACAAAAACATACCTAAATTTTAAATTTTGCGAACATCGTCATGAACGTTTTTTTTTGCGTACATCGTCTTGAAAAAAGAACCCATTTATGGAATTTCGCGTACATCGTCATGAAAAAAGACCATATTTGTCCATTTCTGCGTGCAAGTAAATATCGCGTTCACATGCGAAAAAGACCCCTTTTCACTCGAAATTGTGAACGATCATGGGTGTCCACGGCCAATGTGTAGTGACACCACCGGGGTAAACTTTTCCTGATCAAGGACAGTGTCCCACACATATATGTGGGTTGGTAGTCCTTCAATTTAGCAAGAAGATAAAGCGATAAATGAAGTCTGCAAGGAGAAGGGGCATACATTTTTCTATATTTAGAGCCTTATTTTGAAACTATACCTACTTAATTTGTAATGATTTATATTATTGCGTAGATCGCTATAATTAAGATAAATCCTTATATTGGCAGCACAATTTGATATTCTTCAAACAGATTTGGGCATTCGAATTGGCAACTTTGCGGCAAAGACACTTCATATTTGTCTTAAATTGTAATTACTAAATATTTTCACCTATTTGTACGTCAATAAAAGGTAGAAACAAATTAGGAGTTGCCAATTTGTAGAGGAAAATAACGATCAACTTTGCTCTAAAATAGCCCTCGTCGTTGATGGGTTAACAACATCACTATCATTTTTTGTTAGCATTTTTAAATTTGGACTTCATTTTTCAGAAAGAGCATAACAAATAATGTCCAAACATTAAAGGAATAGGTTACGTATTGGCTGAGATATGTCCATCCGAATGATTATGTGTGTCAATGGGCAATCAGTGTTATAGTGCACTGGTTCATAAATTTGCCCATTGAAGTAAAATTCACTCGGATGGGCATATCTCAGCCAAAACGCAACCTATACCTTTGATATTCGGTATTTGGACATTATTTGGTATGCTCTTTCTGAAAAAGAAGTCCAAATTTGAAAATTCTAAAAAAGTGTTTTTATGACATCATGACTTTTGTACTCTATTAATGTCTCATGCAGAATTAAGATTTGACTTTTGGGGTATACTTACAGGTCAAACTTTTTGGTGAAGAAGACGATGATTTTGAACAAGGCGTATAGGAAGGCGAGTATCGAGATGATGACCTGAATATAAAACAAATTTTATGCAAACGAATTGGGTACATTTTATGATTATCGTATCATCGGTTACATAATTACAGTCAATTACGTCATTAATGTAAAACGGGTAAACTATTTATAAAACAAAGCAATGTCAATCAGTGCATTATTTTGATTTTTTTTTTTGTTCTTATTTATTAAAATTGTGTACAATTGTTTAGTTTACTTTTTGATATATTGTTCAAGTTGCAATTATTATTTTAGTCTATTGATCTTGGGGCGAGATAGGAAGTAAAGGTGGGTTAGTAAAGTAAGGGTAATGTTGGAGACGAAGATAAAGATGATGATGATGATGATGATGATGATGATGATGATGATGTTGATACTGCTGCTGCTGCTGCTGCTGATGATGATGATGGTGATGTTAATAATGACGAAGGCGACGACGACGACGATGATACTGATGTCCCTGATCGTGATGGTATGGTGATTATGATGATGGTATATAAAAACGATGAGGATGATGATAACGATAATATTGACGATGATGGTGATACATGTAGTATTAAATGATGGTGATGATGATGATGATGATGCCAATGATTTTGACGATGATCGCAATGGTGGTCGTCGTAATTGTAAAAATAGTGTCATTTGTCATCATTTATGATAATAAGTTAGAAAAAAAATACGTACCTGTACAGAGACAGCGAAGTCACATTTAGGCGCCGTGCCGTTGGCATGGACCGAGAAGGAGTTGGGCGTATCATACTGGACCTGTGCGTAGATCAGACAGTCACCTCGGAAGTCACTCTAAAAGATAGAATTTAAACAAAACACAATAAGCTACAAATTTGATTGTTTGACTTTAACCCCAAAAGGCAGTCGCATACAAGTAAAATAATGCTTTTAAAAGCAGGGCGAAGTCACATTCAGGCGCCGTGCCGTTGGCGTGGACCGAGGAGTTGGGCGTATCAATACTGGACATTTATTAAGTAAGTAAGTAAGTAAGTAAGTCAGTAAGTAAGTAAGTAAGTAAGTAAGTAAGTAAGTAAGTAAGTAAGTAAGTAAGTAAGTAAGTAAGTAAGTAAGTAAGTAAGTAATTAAGTAAGTAAGTAAAAAGTAAGTAAGTAAGTAATTAAGTAAGTAAGTAAAAAGTAAGTAAGTAAGTAAGTAAGTAAGTAATAAATAAGTAAGTAAGTAAGTAAGTGAGTGAGTGAGTGAGTGAGTGAGTGAGTAAGTAAAAAGTAAGTAAGTAAGTAAGTAAAAAGTAAGTAAGTAATTAAGTAAGTAAGTAAGTAAGTAAGTTAGCAATTAAGTAAGTTAGTAAGTAAGTAAGTAAGTAAAAAGTAAGTAAGTAAGTAAGTAAGTAATAAATAAGTAAGTAAGTAAGTAAGTAAGTAAGTAAGTGAGTGAGTGAGTGAGTGAGTGAGTGAGTGAGTGAGTGAGTGAGTGAGTGAGTGAGTGAGTGAGTGAGTGAGTGAGTGCGTGAGTGAGTGAGTGAGTGAGTAAGTAAGTAAGTAAGTAAGTAAGTAAGTAAGTAAGTAAGTAAGTAAGTAAGTAAGTAAGTGGGTAAGTAAGTAAGTAAGTAAGGAGGCAAGGAGGTTCTATAGAACCTCCTTGCTTGAAGGCTATACAAGACGTGATACGTGCATGGCCTCTCTACAGGCTATATAGTAACAGCTGTTCAAGATGTCATCATCCAGTCTAGCTACATTCCGGAAATGACTACAGCCCTTCCGTTGTTTAACAGTTCTGTGGCGTTTCTCCCCTTTTCCGATCCCCCTGAAATATTTGAAAGCCGAGTTCCCCCTGGTTTAAAGGGCATTGTCCCAAATCCACAAAACTTCATAAGAACTCTTGTGGTTATCTCAGAACTTTTTATATTCGTAGTACCAATGGAAGCGTGGAACAAGTTTTGTTTCTTAAAATTTCCATTTCGTTAAACCAGAATTTGCGATTGAAGTGTCTGGATTTTTGATTATGCACTGGAAAGTTATAAGTAAGTTAGCCAATAGCACTTTGTATTTTCGCTCATTACTAAGCCATATGGCCATAACATCCATTACACACGAGATGTTCACACTAAACTTAAATAGTGGACATATCAGATGTACACATTGTATCAACCATTCATCACGTTTTTTGCAAAAAAACAACAAAGTTGCTAGAGCCCTTTAAAGGGATCAAGGGCTCTAGCAACTTTGTTGACATGTGCAAAAAGTGATGAATGGTTGATGCAATGTATATTGTTGTTATCTGATATGTCCACAGGGTATTGAGCGAAAATGCAAAGTGATATTCACTAACTCACTGCACTCATTTTGTACACGGTTTCAAAACTTCACGGGAGTTTTTCTTATCTGAATACTTCGATCGTACGTATCTTTGTAACGAAAGAGAAATTTGAAAAACCGAACCTGCCCCATGATTTTATTAATAATATGAATACAACAAGGTATGAGGGAACCCCTAGAATTCAAATTTAATTTTGAGGATTTGGACAATGTTACTAAGTCCCTTTAAGCATGCATGTATCATAGGTATGTGTCATCATGTCTCGATGTCTCTTCTTATATCGCACTAACCGGGCGTTCACACACAAAACGAGCGTGATTCTTTATTCAGCTCTCGTACGAAACGATGCTCAAACCCCCGTTCCGTTAATTACGATTCTTTATACGTCATTTCGATAGTGAGCGTTCTTCAGACACACAATTTCCAACAGTTTGCATCGCATATAGCTAGTCAGGAGCTGATTCTTATGTCAGCTCCTGACTAGCTATACGATTTTGTTTGTGTGTGTGAACACGGTGTAAGAGCCATAATAGCTGTATATGGGCGAATTCGAATAAAAGTGATATGGAACCTTACGGTTATTTAAACTTCAGATGAAAGTGATACGCGGTATTACTCATGCGGAACATGTTGCTCATTGTAATCTTTAATTTCTTATGAACTTCAATATTGTTAATATTGAATATGAAATATGTGGGAAATATCTATATCGCAGTTTGAATATGTTTATGTTGTAATAGATCTATTGCAAACTGTCGTATTAACATGTTTGTATTGAAATTATATGTGTCAGCTCTGATTGAATAACTACGGTATAGTAATCAGTAAAAACAACTTTAATCATTTTGTATAATATTAGATATTTATTCTTTAAAATAATAATAAACAAAAAATGTTTCACACCATCAATCTACTTGTTAGCTTGACCTTTGAATCGGAGGAATCTTTCTTATCAAGGATTTACATTTGTAATGTATGTATTTTGATGTGTAAGTATAGGTTTTCCCATTCATTTTAACACTTTTGTCATTCAATTTCGTCCCGAGAAGCCGAGAATGTGCCAATGCCAACTTCAATTTCGTCTATTGTCGACCAATTTCACAAAAAGTCCATTAAATTTAGTCATTTGTCACACATTTTCGTCCAGTACAATTCAAATTCGTCAGTCACAGATGTGTTCAGCAACTGTGAACGACGAATTTGAATTGTAATCGACGAAAATGCGTGACGAACGACTAAATTGAATGGACTTTTTGTGAAATTGGTCGACAATAGACGAAATTGAAGTTTGAATTGTATTTAATTGAATATCACGTTTCTAACCGTTGGATTTAAATACACTAACATAGACAATTATATATCGCATTTAACAGATGCGGTACCTCTATAATATGTCCTAAAAAGCTATTGTTATAATATTGTATTCATTGTAGGCAATTTGTTTTCATTGAATAATTGTTTGTTAAAAAAAAAACATTGTATGAATCGTGTCTTGGTATTCTTTATGTGATTCATTCATTATACAGTTAATATTTACAATGAACAATGATTATATAAATTGTTAACAATATGCATGGAATGATTGTGTTTAGATTCATAAAGTATCGATGATTTGCCCTTTTCATAGTACAGAATCGCACATTTTGGCAACTTCAAGAGCTGAACCACGAGTACGAACATTACACAATGAATTTGATTATGAATTGTTACATTGTTATTGACATATTGTACTATCAGTTACATTTGCTTGTTTTGATGTACTGTTACATTTGCTTGTTTTGATGTAGTTATATTTGCTTGTTTTGATGTACTGTTACATTTGCTTGTTTTGATGTACTGTTTCTCTGTATCACCATTTACTTACTTATGCTTATGTATGTGTCTATGTATGTATTTATTCAGTTCATTGTTTCAATTGTTTTTCCAGCACGGATGATTTTTTAAGGGGGTCTATACAGATAGAAAATAACGATACAAATACAATGATCATGATGATTAAAATGTTGTAAAACAATAGGAACAATAAGAAATGTAATATTTAGTAAATTCATGCAAAATTGATATTTGATTTGAGTCATTATTTGTAAATGTCCAACAAAGAATATACATGCCCCCCCAAAAAAAATAAAATAAAATAATAACAACAACATAATTAAAACTATATCGTAAAATATGATTCTACATAAATAGCTTGAAACAAGCTTACAAACAAAAACTATTTATTAAAACATTATCAGTTCAATTAAATTACATCGATTCAAGTGTTTAACGAGGCAGGCATAACATAAAAGTCCATGTTTTAGGTTTAGCTGCAATGCACTCATGTCGATAATTATAATGTCCTTATTGAATTAAAAAGGCTTTATTTATTGTACACATCCGGCATATACATCTGAAACTGCTCGGCGAACATTACAAATTAATTTGACATTTAAACTACAGTGTAAATACAACTATCAAACGTTACAGAATACATGTATAATGAGAATTTCATCTAATAATACGATACTCGCGATCCTCCGCCGTGTGTTGGC
>JBAMJV010014446.1:0-27997 GCA_037951105.1 Echinarachnius parma
CCTTGTAGGGCAATCTTACTTTAAAAAGTAGGGAAAGTAGAAAAAATTATACTAAGCGTCTTTGGTATTATGAAGCACAATTTTGCAGAGAAGGTGCGTGTTTAAGAATGACTATGGGCAACTGCAACACAAATGAAAGTGCGCGATGCGTATATTGCTTATTTTGTTTGCGTAATGTGTTATTTTATCCAATTGGAATTCACGTATGGGGCAATTCCAAGCAAACGCCGTGACGGTCAGAGGGTGTTTCTCACAATGAAAGTCCCAAATAACTCATTTAATTCTAAATATCTAGAAGACACCAACTTTCTGATATGCATCTGTAACCTACTATCCTAACCAATAATTTACAATAGGCAAGGAAAACCAAAATTCCCAATAAATTATTAATTATGAATATCAATATCTGCCATAACACCGTGACGGCAAAAAGACATGGGTTTCTTACAATGCTAAGAAAACTAAGTATAACTCTGTGAACTACAGGAACATTTGTGCACTTTTGTCACATTGATTCTTTGTACTAGACATCAAGCTAGAACACCCAAATAAAAATGTAAGAACAAAAATCATAATGCTCTCATAGTAAATATGATACTCATAAATGTATCTATGCAACTGTTAACGCCGTGACTGTAACGCCGTGACACTCTGAATTGTACATGTTATATAATATGGGAGATATTAAAGAGATTAATAATATGATATAATTTTAATGTAGTGATCCAGAATCAATAAAGAACTAGATGAATGGGGTGATATAACCAAGATGCTATTAAATGATCATCCACATGACACAAATTTGCAGCACAGCGCCCTCTATGAATCAAAAAAATCTTTTAGGACATAGATTGAAAATTCTTATCTATTTCAGAGTTAGTTAATGGAACCATCAAATATATTAAACACACGTCATTTCAAACACCCGAGAACATCATCAACGCCTAGAAAAGGAACTGGACAAGCTGAACCTCTGTCAACGCTGACGAAAACTTAATGCAATGCCGTCCTATCATCCCGCTAAGAGTAAGAAGCTTAATCCGAGGAACACTAAAACAGAGCGAAATCAAGAGAAGGCAGTTAGTTATTATAAATGACGAACATAATTAAACTCGCCATTGATATCACAGAACTCTAATGAGAATAATTACAAAGGAACATATTACGATTCGTACTCCTGGACCTACCAACCAAGCATCGGTGTGACACTAATCCGCACACCAGCAAGGCAAAAGTACTTAAGTCGGCAAAACATCAGTGTTTCAGTCGTCAGACTGCCGCAGCATCAGGGGTAAAACTGCTGTTTTTCACTTCGTATATGAAACTGAGAACCCCGACATAAGTTCATTGGAACTGAATCTTGGGTTAGATGGGAGCATCTGCTCTGCTGAAATTTTTTCCTGACCATCTACAGGTATTCCGTAAAGATAGAACAGTCACACGGTGGAGGTGTATTTTGTAGCTGTGGCGGAAATGTATACCCCTGTTTTGAAAGAACTGACCTTGCCGTTGCTGATACCGAACTTATGGTGGTGCCAAGTTCTTCCCTTCCTCGAGTCAAGATGTCTCTGATCGGGATCATTTTACAGACCTCCCCAATGCAGGCATAGAGATCCACTGAATAATCTCCATGCCAGTCTTAGAGAAAATCAACAGCAAATCGCGTTCTCCTCATATGTGTATAGGAGGTGACTTCAACGTAGACCCGATTCTCGACTGAGTCAAGTGATGGCTGGCATTAAATCCTCGTGGAGATCTTCAAGCCAACCCTCACTCAATTAATTAATGACAACTACCTGACGCAGAAGGTCAACTTTTCTACCAGGAGAGACATCAATGGAACTGAAAATACACTGGACTTATTACTCACGACCCATCCATCACTTGTAAAAGAACGTAGAAGCCCACACGCTGGTATTAGTGATCATAGTATTGTACACTGTGTCATCTCTCTACTCAGAGTAGAGATTAAGAAAGAAAGCCACCAGGAAGATCCCATTATGGCGGCAACGTGGATGAGACGAATTTTAAGAGCAGATCCATCGGCTTGTTGAGCGAAGATTTTTTTCTGCTCGAGATCTCTCAGCAACTTTCAGCATTGAGTGAGAAAACTGGAACTGTTCTCAAAACATCCATATTATCAGTTGTTGACGACCTTGTCCCTCACACTAACGAGTGTACGTCGGGTCATCTGCTCAATGGTTTACACTCAAAGATGAAGCGCCCTATGTAGGAAAAGGAAAAGGCATACATTAGAGCGAAAAAAAAACAACTCTCGCAGCCGTTTGGGACAGATTTTGCACATTCGAAAGCAAGTTGACAGATCACTTCGAAGATGCACACAGGCAATTACGTTCACGCACGTGTAGGCAGAGTCAGAGGATCCGAAACTTTTAGGCGAGTACATCAAAGCCAGGACGAAAAGATAATCGTTGGTGTTGGCAGCCATTGAAAGTAGATGTGGGAAGTTAACAACAACCGATGCGGAAAAGGCCTAGCATGCACTTGCGGATCAATTCCAAAGTTGTATTTACTCAGAGATTGAAGGGAGACGAGCTGCCTGCCATTGCCTGATAGCCCATATCCAGATATGCCAGACATCGAGATTGATATAAATGGTGTTGAGAAACTGTTAATCTACCATAAATACCATCGAAAGCTATAGGACCTAGATGGATCTCCCCAACCAGGCTCTGAAATTAGCAGCTAAGGAACTTGCCCCCTTGGTAGCATTCATATTTCATCAATCCATCACGTCCTGGGGAACTGCCACTTGATTGGAGGCGAGCCAACATCAGTTCCTATCTACAAGAAAGGTGCAACCACAGATCCAGCCAAACTACAGACCGGTATCACTCACATGTACTGTGCTGCAAGCTGCTGGAGGCATATTGTGGACAGCCAGATGATGAGGCATTTGAGCAAGTTTAACATCATAGCCGACAACCAGGCATGCCTTTCGAAGAAGATCGATCATGTGAGACTCAACTTATTCTCACTACTCATGATCTTCTGCAAAATATAGACAACAGAATTCCCACAGACGTAGGAGAGTGCTTGACTTTTTCAAAGGCTTTCGATGTCATTTCCACACACAGAGGCCTGCTTCTTAAGGCTAGGGTCATTATGGAATCCGGAACAAGACAAGGGACTGTGATAAACATCATTTCTAACCCAATCGCTCTCGAACGTGGTGTGATGGTAAATGGAACTGCATCCGACTGAGAAACCTGTGTTAAAGTGTGCACCCCTCAGGGTACAGTCTTAGGCCCCTCATCTCTTCCTCCATATTTATAAATGACATACTATGAGAACATATCCAGCACGGTCCGCTTATTTGCTGATGATTGCCTCGTCTAACACACCATCACGTCTGCTGAGGGACCCAACTCCAACTGCAGAGAGACTTAGACAAACTGAGTTGACTGGGCACAAACCTGGGGCATATGAGATTCAATCCATCTAAATGCAAGAATGTGAAGATTTCTCGTAGGAGGCAGGAAGAACCTACAAAGTATACATTGATTGGGAGTTGACCTTGAGGAGAAGAAGGAAATCCAGTACCTAGGAGTCCAAATTCAACATGATCTCCGATGGAACAAACAGACCGCACATGCAACCTTCAGGGGCAACGAGGGTGTTGAACTTCATCAGAAGAAATTTTCCACCACTGTACACCGCATGTCAAGGAAAAAGCTGCTACAATGACATTAGTGAGACCTCATCTAGAATATGCTTCATGGGACCCATACACACAGAAGAAGAACATAAATGGCATAGAAAGGGGTGCAAAATAGAGGCACAGCAAGATTTGTGTCCAACACATACGGGGAAAATACAAGCCATCACTGCCATTCGTAAAGAGCTTAAGTGGACTGCGCGCTTCAAGACAGAAGGAAATGTCATCGCCCTAACCCTGCTTTCAAAAGATGCTGAACGGAAACCTGGACATCAAACATGAGGGACTTCATTCAACCACAAAATTGACAGAAACCAGAAGGGGCCATTCTCTTACCAGTATCAACAGCAACACACAAACTCTGAGGCGTTCGCAAATTCATTTTTTCGATTCCGTACAACCACTAAATGGAATAAGCTACTTCAACTCTACAGTAAACCAGCCCTCACTTCATACATTCCAGAATGCGCTTGCTAAGGACCCTTCTGTCCTTAGGGGCTAACCACTCTCTCGGACCCACCTCCAGTTAAAAATCCTATGGAGAGTGTTTTGGAGGAATAAACTACCAAGTACCAAGTGGGCTAACCACTCTCTCGGACCCACCTCCAGTTAAAAATCCTATGGAGTGTTTTGGAGGAATAAACTACCAAGTACCAAGTACATACTTAAATGTAACAATGAAATATGAGACCTTTGACATCTGACCTTTGACCTTGTTTCTCAAAATAACATACAAATGTTTAACTTTTGGTCTGCACAGTGCATATTTGCAAGTGATTTGTTTCATGTAACATGATTTCAGAGTTAGTAAATGTTTGTTTTTTAATTGGTAATTATCCGAGTGACCTTTGACCTGTGCCCCAAGCAGTTTCAGAAAATTATCTTTTACCTACAGTACTCTTTCTAACATTGATTCTGGAACTTAATTGTGAGAACAAAAAAACAACAACAATATTTTGACCTGTTGACCTATGACCTCCCATGACCCCATTCCCTAATCAGGTCATATACTTCAATTTCAATTTCAATTTATTCTTGCTTCCAACAAAACATTACAAATGAATAATGATAATTTGCACAAAATAGTGATATACATATTGGAAACAAGAGGGGTCCACTAAAAAGCAATGCTTGTACAATTGTGGAACCCTCAAATAACAGTTAGGTATATTGTACATTTAAATTAACACATTCTAGACTACAACAACATAAACAAATATAGAGAATAAAAAGGGGGAAAAGGGGATGCCAACAGAGACCAACATGGGACAAGAGAGAACTTTACATGACACAAATAGGAGAAGACACACACAATACAAACAATGAGACACTGCCAAAAGGAAGTGAGAGATCGGAGGTACAAATGTATGTAAAAGATAAGCTGCAAGTGGGGTTCAAGTGAAAATAAGGAAAAAGACTTGCGCATAATAGAATGGAACAATGCATGAGAAGGCACAATATATAATATCAGATTACATTTTGAGTCCGCGAGTAAAGAATGACCTTGTTTAAGGATGACGTAAGCACGAAATAAGAGTAAATGGGAGATATAATTCAATGTTTATAAGATTGTAATAAGAACAATTTTAATTTTTTCTTAAAGATATTAATCGATGGAGCATTTTTTATTTCATTACTTAAAGAATTCCACAATTTAGGACCTTCATATATAAATGTATTTTGAGCAAGTAGGGTCCGCAAGAGAGGTAAATGAAATTCTTCAGAATGTCTAGTTGGATAATTATGAACTGAACTATTTTTAAAAAACATTTCTTGAAAAACAGATGGTAGCCTGTTATTATTATAATTATACATAAATTGACCAAGTTGAAATAAAAATAGGTCTTTTACCTTCAGGATCTTATTTTCAAAAAATAAAGAGTCAGTATGGGAGCGAAAAGGGGAATTACAAATAATACGAATAACCTTCTTTTGTAATAATAACACTTTATCTAATAAAGTTTCATGTGTGTTTCCCCAAACTAAAAGACCATAATTTAAGCATGGGAGTATCAAAGAACTATAAAGCATAATTAGTGAAGTAAAAGGAAGACATGTTTTTACTTTATAAATAATACCAATATTACGAGAAATAATTTTACAAATATTATCAATATGATGTTTCCAAGAAAGGTTACTATCAACCGTTACACCCAGAAATTTAATGAATGAAACACGCTCCAATGGGGTGTTTTCAAAAACTATGTTAGCCGGTAACGAAAAATCTATAGATTTACTAAACAACATATATTTGGTTTTCTGGAGATAATTATTTACATCTAATTTATCGCCCTTTTTAAACAAAGGAATTACTTTGGCAATTTTTATAGAGTTTGGTACCTGGCCATATAATAAAGACAAATTAAAAATATGAACGAGAGGATCCACAACAGAAGGTATAATGCCCTTTAAAATAAAATTATTAATTTCATCATGGCCAGAACTTTTTTTAGAATCAAATTTCGAAACAATGTCTAAAATTTCATATCTGTGAATAGGAACAAAAAATATAGAGTTTGAATTGGGCTGGCCCAAAAAATCAGCAAAATGCTTATTTGATGCGGGAATATTAACAGCAAGATTTTCACCAATCGAAGAAAAGTAATTATTTAAAATATTTACTATATCCCTAGGATCCTCAACAATCTCATCATTAAACTTAATTTTTGTTATGTCAGATTTATTATTAGTAACATTCATTTCCTGTTTAATCATTTTCCAAGTATTTTTCATATCATGTTTATACAAAGCCAACATATTTTCAAAATACTCTTTTCCAAACGAATAATCTTAGTCAAAATATTTTTATAAGATGTATATTTAATTTTTAACCTTTCTGTGCCATCTAATTTATATTTATAAAAAAGATTATTTTTCCTATTTATCGAACGTAATATCGATTTAGTGATCCAAGGAAGCCTTGGTGTTTTTTTATAATCATTAAGTTTAACTCTTTGTTTAGGAATACAAGTATCTAATTGATCATTCAAAATATCACAAAAATTATCGTAAGAAGAATTTACTTCATCTACACCATAAACAAGAGACCAATCTACATGTTCAAGACTAGAAGCAAGACTAGCTAATTTTTCATTATTGACTTTTCGTCTAAATAAACGTGGGTCATTATTATTAATTGATTGAGATAAAGTATAATGTGTCACAATAGGATAATGGTCAGTTATGTCTGAAAGAACAATATAAGAGTCAGGGTGGGGGATGACATTTGAAAATATGTTATCTATTAAGGAGGAAGAGGAGTTTGTCACACGAGTGGGCTTAGAAATAAGAGGTAAAAAAGATGCAGAGAGGAGGGTCTCGAGAAATTCTTGGGACACATTATTATGTTCATGATTTAATAAATTTATATTAAAGTCCCCCATTAAAAAAACATCCTTATTTATAAACACTGGACTTCGCAATAAGTCGGATAATTGCGTCAAAAATTCTCTAGGGTTACAATTAGGGGGTCGATAAGTAACTCCGACTATAATATTTTTACCTCCAGGATTCATAATTTCAATAAAAAGAGTCTCAAGAACATTATTAATTATTGATATATTATCATGCAAAACATAATTCAAAGATTTAAGCACATATAAGGCGACGCCACCGCCGACTCTCCCTTGCCTATTTTTAAAAACAAAATCATATTCATCAATTAGAAAAGGTAAGTTAGAATCATGGGATAACCAAGTTTCAGTTAGTCCAATTAAAGAAAGCTGTTTATTGGAAGGGTTATCTAAAAATGATTGCAATTCATCAAAATGTTTATTCAAACTTCGTATATTTAAGTGCAATAAAGAGAATGTATCATTATTAAAATCTTTAATAATATTATAAAACTGTATTTGTTATATACTTTGTAAACGAATATTGTGCTGGATCATCGTGATCTAAATTCAAGTTCAACTCTTCAGAAGATGAGTTTATATTTTCAATAACAGTTTCATCAAAGGTTCCTGTATGATTAACAAAAAATTGATTGTTAGCTTGAATGGGTCTTAATACATCAAAAAGGTCATCGTCGCTCACAGACTCATACCAGTATTATTATCATGTTATCCTTCAAGGATTCTCAAACTATCTTGATAATAATATAATTTTTGCATATTTGTTAGCTATGTGACCTTTGACCTTTGACCTCATGGACCAAAATCATATCCAATAATCCGTACCTCTAAATACATGGATTTGTACAAAGTTTGAACAAAATCCATCCAACGATTCTTGAGATATTGCAAAAAAAAGAACACTGATGTACAGATGCACATACAGACAGACGGACATACAACCCATACACATACATGACTCAGGTAACTTTGAGATGGAAACATTATCAACTGACCCTATTCATATAATTATAGCATGAGCAATGCCTAAGCATACCTACAAAAAATATCTTACACTATTTGATTATGTCTACTGTGTTATGTCAATGGGAATCCAGTAGGTAGCGTCACGGCGTTACACAAAACGTAACGCCGTGACCAAATTGATATTGATTATATTAATAAGTGGTAAAAGATAATGCTGCTATTCAGCATGCATAATATAGCCCTATGGGCTAATACAGAGAAAACAAAAAATTATTTAATTCCCATTCATATTTTTCCAGAAATATTAAAACTATATGTTTTTAGTGTAACGCCGTGACATATTAATGATTGTAAATGAGACAGTCACTGAAGCGGAACGAAGAGCGAAAATGACGAAATTGATATTTATCAGAAAAATTGAAGCAATGATCCTATCAACAGGGCCATTCTTGGTCACGTGTGTGACCCAAAACATGACAAATTTTGAAATGGGATGCTTATATTTAGTATGAGACTATAATGATTTTTACTTCATATGTGACTTGAATATGTTGTAGTCTTTCAAACTTAACACAAAAGATTTTATAAGGATTACGTAACTCAATGTCAGAGGTCAAATGGCATGGGTCACGTGTGTGACTTCGCACGGAGCACTTTTTTCATAACTAAATTTCATTTGGAAAATTCTTTAAAATATGAATAGCTATAATGTTCATCTTATTACCAGAGAAGTACTATACATTTGTAAGTACAACAATAGCAATGAATGAGAATTATATCAAACCGTTGTTTTTTTTAGTACTTAATTATGTGGCAACGTCTGGTCACGTGTGTGACATTTTGGGGTGGTCACGTGTGTGACATGTACAATATGAATGGAAAAATGGGAATTTTATAATATCGGGCTTAGAAAAGAATGAAAGGTTGAATTTTTACAAAGTTGGTATCAACCTGTACAGGAAAGTGAGAAGAATGAGCTTGCTAATTATCCTTTTGATATCTTGATTATTTTCTGAATTATGATTATTAGAAAAATATTGAAATATGTAAATTTATGCAAATGAGTAAAAAAGTTTCATTTTAAACTTCAAATCATGTATTTCATGAAACTTTACACATGGATCATTCCAAAAATGGAACAAAACTACAGAAAAATAAAACTTCAATTTTTCCGAAAAAGTTTCACTTTTCAAAGAATGGCCCAACACTGAAATAAAATTTTATGAAAACTCTTTTTCGCAGTTCTTTTATGCTTAATATTTAATTGAATGTTTTGTGAAAATAACTGAAAATTAATTCATGCTATATAATATATTAACAATAAAATAATAGTTTACAATTTTTTTTTTCAAAAACAAAATACATTTTTGGAAAGTTCAATCTTTTAGCTTTCATTTGATACCAAATTTGTTATGGTACAACGAATTTGAAAAATCAGTGGTTATGTCAATGTTTGCTTGGAATTGCCCTATGGTAATTTATAATTTCATTTAAATAACATACTCTGACGTTTTACCTCATTTGCATGGGTATTTGTCGCCGCTGCAAGTATGAAGTATCGAAGCTGGAGGCGCGTCCTATCCATTGTTAAAACATCATACGCTTATTCAGTTGGGCTTCTAGTATTTAGATATTGTATTTCTGTGCGTTAACAAAGAAAGCACGCCCACGACGTGCGGAGACCGCTTATTGTTGCCCAAAACAAGCGAACTCGCGATCTGCAAGCATGCGCACCGTATCCGATTTCGGATACTGCCATGTCAGAATTTGGATACGGTAACTCATGTGTTGCGGGAAGTTTGCGGGAAATACATGGCAGTCATCCAGATAGCAGCAACACTTCCGAGACGGATCACCTCTGACTAATCTTCATTTTTTTTATTGCCCAAAATGCAGATTTCTCCTTTTTTCTGACATTTGAAGAATAACTTCGACCATTTTGGTAAGTTCAAATAATACTTCTATCATGTTTAGGGCCAGTTATGATCGATTTTGCTGAATTTAAGTTCAGAATTTTGCGTGAAAATTTGACAAACTTTTTCTGTACCGGCCCACGTTCCCGTACAGGGCAGCATAGCTCTGCTCCCTTGTGTGGCCACATCTATACGCTCGTTCGTGCGATACACTCATTCAAAACCCATGTGCCGCATTTGCCGGCATATGATTAGCAGGCAGCGCACGAGGGTGCATATCAACACACAACCTTCGGCAATATCAATTTACAGTAAAATAAAAGTTTTATCATTTACCAAATATATCAATTAGTAGGCAGTTTCCAGGCCAAATTTGTATCATCCCCTACACATGATTGGTAATTAATACATTTCATTTTTTGTGTGTGGGGCATATCCCACTACTGGCATTTGCATTAACTGCGTGCATGGGGTGTGACTAGGCTAGGCCTAGTGTGACCGTCTCGTACACGGCCCACAGGACCTCCATTTATCATCCTATCCGAGCGACAGGGTGTTTTCCATGAATCCTTTTCCTGCATAGAAAGCAACCAGGGGAGGCCGATAACACACAACGAGAGGTAGCTCAAATTTATTGCGTGATAAAAGACGCATTGTCCGATAGTTGGGTTTGATCTTTATTCCTGGGCCTGAGCTAACTCGCCTCTACATGCCATGGCTTCTAATCATCTATCTGATTTGGTATCCTCCCCCCCCCCCCCCCCCCCCCCATGTAAATCGATAAATAAAGTCAATAAAATAAAAATAAAATAAATAAAAGTATTAAATAAATAGTAAAAATGTATTTTTACTTTTCAGAATACAGTCAATATAGGATAAGAGGCCAAATTAGAGCAGTAATTACTTTAAAATTTGGGTAGTACACTAATAGTTTCTGCATTTTCTGACCGGATTTGCATATGGCTTGAAAAGGCTAGGCAGGAATAACCCAAGTTTAAGTTCATAAAATACATGATAAATCAATAAAAAAAAGACTAAATTAACAATGAATCAAGCTGACCTATTCTTTGAAGGACACAAAACAGCGTCAAAATGTCTGATTAGCCGAGGTATCAATTTTGTTGCTAATTGGGCCCGTTTTTAAAGCCTTGATATTGCTGTTCCATGGTGAACTCGTCTTGTGGTCTTTTTTCAAGCATCTTTTAATATAAACAGTCAAGTTGAATTATAACCCCTAGCTATGACATGATATGCCAAAATTTCAGGCCCGTTTTGCTTGAATATGGCCATTTTAAAAACTCCAGTGGGGGGGGGGGGGTATAATGAAACAATCATTTGTTATTCTTTAATAGTGCAATGGCATGCTAGAAATTAACTTTTTTTTTCATAAGGGCCCAGTGAGGCAAGATAGCGTAGAAATTAATCAAATTTTGCTAGCCCGAAATGATTTATGACATTGATTCAATAATTTTAGTGCCCCAAAGCTCATTTTTGAAATGCTTGGCTTCATCTCATTGCAGGCTCGACTCATCACCCCCCAGCTAGCTCTGACCGTCTTACTCAAGTTCGACAGGGCAATCAATGATGCTCTCGCCAACAGGCTGAAGAACAAGATTACATTTAAGGTACAGTAAAAACTTTCTATAAAGATCACGGAAGGGCAAAGGGAGATGGAAAAATGGTCTCGAATTATTTGTTGCCGCTCTCAAGATACCCGATTTTCAAAAATTGCCGCTCCAGAGACCCCCGGAATGACTTGGCCAGGTAGTTTAGTAGGGTATCTTGAGAGCGGTAATCGGGTGTGAAAACGGGGGTCTTGTAAGCGGCACATACCCGTCTTACATTATACATGAGTTTGTTTTTAATAGCAAGTCAAAGACTCTGCATGTAAGCCATGCACGTTCGTCCATGTTGCGGTCTTCTTGTGATGTCATGACCCGGGTGGCATGTGCGCACATTCTCGCACTGCTATAATTAACTTTTTTAGGAGCATGGAACGCCGATGCGAAAAAAAGTTAAAAAGTTGAATGAAATTTACCTTTTTTGCCCAACTTAAAGGGGACCACCGGGCAAAGAACAACACTTTATTATATGTTTTGGTACCGTTTTGTGATATCAAATAGATACTCAACATTTTGCAATGGGTTGTGTAATTCATAAACAAAGCAATTACTTTCCACCACTTACGGAACCACTGCTATTTCCTGGTTCCATACGGGCCAACCATTTACGAGTGCGCCAATGCTATTCACGCATACGTTTGTAGACAATAGATTCCCGGGCGATTTGTTCGCTCTGCACACATTGCAATTCACCGCACGCATCGCAGTCTACGCAATTCAGACCGCATGAATGCATGCTTTAGAATGGTGATGCATTTCCATTTTTTTTTTCTTTTTTCTGGAAACATATTTTTGTGAACTTGTTGATGGAATGGAATACTAAAGTTGTTACCTTTCTTTAATAAGAATATTATTTTTGGGTGGTGGTACCCTTTAAGGATTTCTTTGAAAAAAGAGTGGTATATCAATATAGGCACATATTTAAATCTATAAACCTGAATCAAAGCCGGGATTTCACTATACCTTTAAAGGTATCTAGTAACTTTGTTGACATGTGCAAAAAGTGATGAGTGGTTGATACCATATTGTTATTATCTGATACGTCCTCTGGGTGTTGTGTGAAATTTCAAGTTAAATGTACGTTATATGACCGAGTAATGAGCAAAAATGCAAAGTGATATTCAATAACTCATTGCACTGACTTTGTACACCGCCGGTTTCGAAGATCCAATGGATAATTTAACATCTGAACACTTCAATCTTACATATCTTTTTAACGAAAGGGAAATTTGAAAAACCAAAACCTGTCCCATGATTTTATAGGGAACCGCTAGAATTCCAACTGGATTTTGAGGATTTGGACAATGTTACTTTAGAAGTCCCTTTAAGCTAAGAATTGACTTAATGCCCTTCTCACTCTCACCTGATCACTGTAGTACCACTGTACCAGATCCACACATACTGTAGACATGTGGCATGGTAAAAGGAACAAGACAAACAAAGGTTGTGTGATAACCAGTTCTTATGAAGCCTATATAACGCAACAGAGCTCCACAGAGCGAGTGATATTGCAAGTGTCCAGCAGAAACCATTTTATCCTTTGGTAGTGGTGATAAGAGTTCTTCATAGCTTTAACCCTAAAAATACTGGGGGGTGGGCTGATTTAGCCCCCCCTCCTCTATTTTCGCGATTATTTCGCAACGCTTAAATATTTTACGTGCCACTTCACGACTTTTTATGCCTCCGCAACGAAGTAGCCGGAGGCATTATGTTTTCGGGTTGTCCGTCCGTCCGTACGTACGTACGTCCGTACGTACGTCCCGTTCTCGTGATCGCGTTATCTCAAGAACCGATTGACGGATTTTCACCAAACTTGGGTCATGTATGTATCTTGGGGGGCCAATGATCTGATTAGATTTTGGTGTCATGAGGTCAAAGGTCAAAGGTCACAGAGCTCATTATATATGCAAAAATAGCTCGTGATCGCGTTATCTCAAGAACCGATTGACAGATTTTCACCAAACTTGGGTCATGTATGTATCTTGGGGGGCCAATGATCTGATTAGATTTTGGGGTCATGAGGTCAAAGGTCAAAGGTCACAGAGCTCATTATATGTGCAAAAATAGCTCGTGATCGCGTTATCTCAAGAACCGATTGACGGATTTTCACCAAACTTGGGTCATTTATGTATCTTGGGGGGCCAATGATCTGATTAGATTTTGGGGTCATGAGGTCAAAGGTCAAAGGTCACAGAGCTCATTATATATGCAAAAATAGCTCTTGATCGCGTCATCTCAAGAAGGGATTGACAGATTCTGACCAAACTTGGTACATGTATCTTGGGGGCCCAATGATCTGATTAGATTTTGGGGTCATAATGTCAAAGGTCACAGAGCTCATTATATATGCAAAAGTAGCTCGTGATCGCGTTATCTCAAGAAGGGATTGACAGATATTGACCAAACTTGGTACATGTATGTTCCTTGGAGAGCGGATGAACTGATTAGATTTTGGGGGTCATGAGGTCAAAGGTCACAGGGCTCATTATATGTAAAAGTAGCTTGAGATTGGAAATCTCAAGAACTGAATATCAGATTTCAATCCAACTTGATACCTGATTGTATAATAGGGAACACTTGTAGTCATTAGATTTTGGGGTCATGAGGGCAAAGGTCAAGGTCACTTATAGCTCATAATTGTGATACGTCAAGATCTAAAAGACAGAGTACCATCAAAATTGAGTTGACAGAATTAATTCTGTGTACATGTTGATTTGGGCTTGATATAAATAAATTGCGTAATGGCGGAGGCATCATTTTTGACTGCGCGCAGTCGAAGATCCATCTAGTTTTCCTTAGAGTCTTGCGCAACTTTTGATAACAAATTTGTGACAACCGGGTGTACCGTTCTAAAGTTACGTGACCCTTTGTAAACTTGTGAGCGTTGGCTCGAAAATCGCTAAATTTTGTGATTTGTGTACAAATCCTATGGAAATTGACTTTTTCCTAGAATAGACAAAATCTTCATTATTTTTCATTCTAATCACTGCAATAATTTAATTTCGGGCTACAAATGGTTGAATAATGGTTATTTTATTCCATAAAAAAAATATTTTTTTAAAATGCAAAAAATACGAAAAAAATGCAATTTTAGCATAATTAATTAGCTCTAATTAGCATATTATAATTAAAACAAAAAATTTAACTACGCAATATTGTAGACCTTATGGACATCTATCACGATGCCAAATTTGGAGTCGATTGGAGTTTCGGTTGCCGAGATCTTAGGGGGGGGGGGGGCCCTTTTAGCCCCCCCCCCCCCCCCCCCCCCCAGTTTTGTTAAGGTTCAAAATAGCCCAGTCTTTTTAGGGTTAATGCTGATTATTTCATTCTCTCATTTATTAAAATTTACAGGGCCATCTGAACACATACAGATTCTGCGACAACGTGTGGACCTTTGTTCTCAACGATGTGGAGTTTCGCAATGGGGACTTTGTGACCGTCGATAAGGTTAAGATTGTGGCAGTTGATGGCAAGATATCAGCAGCGGCGGGGCAGGACTGACACCCAGAAAGGGGAGAAACATTATTTGAAGAGACAATGCTAAGCTAGTGATCATTGTGCATGGATATTCATGATGCACAGCTAGTGATCATTTCATGTGGATATTCATGCTAAGCCAGTGATCGTATCACCATACGGTATGGTGTGGACAGTGGATGTTCATGACATTTAGAGCCACACAGCATACACCTCAGGGCTCAACACTAGCACTTGCCCGTTTGCCCAGGGCAAGAACAAAATCATAAATGGGCTAGTTTGGTTGTCCCATTTGGGCAACTAAGTAATTGTTCAACTACAAGTTCATTTTTTAAATTTCTCACATGTATGTGTAAATCGCATCTTAAAGTATGCAGGCAAGTTAATTTTCTGTTGGAGCAAGTACAATTTGAAAAGTTATGATTTTACTTGCTGTATTGGCCCAGTTCAGAAAAGGGGTAGTGTGGAAGCTTGTTAATAATACAAATGTGAGGGATGTTGTCAAGTTAGGTCTTCCTGAATGGAGATTCCTGTACCTTTCAGTTTCTTTGTGTTTCTCATGAAGCAGCTTTTGTCTCGAGAGGAGCAAAGCTTTACAATGATCGGTTTGAACTTGTTTGAAGTCGAGGGCTAAATCATCCTGAATCCCCTGTATATTTTCTCTCCAAGGAGAGAAGTACTACATACATGTGTAATTCATTATGTACAGTCAAACCTGTGTATAGTGGTCACCTAGGGGAAACGAGACAGATGTCCGCTGTGACCACTAAAAGGAGGTCCTGTAACACTTTTGACCTCTGTAGGGGATCACTTTTGATGGCCGCTATAGGCCGGTTGGCTGCCATAGATAGGTGGCCGCTAAGACAGGTTTGACTGTACTAGGGTCTAGGTGTTGGAACTTATACATTCTGTCACTGTGTCGGTCTGCAATGACTGAATGTCTGCAAGTTAATGCCATGCAGAAAAGATCTCATTTTATTTGGAAAAATCTTCTAATGCACGAGTTTATTTCTTTTCAATACACCATTTAACCGGTTGCTTCCGAAAATAAAAGCGCATCTATCGACCCCCAAAACGAGATTCTTTTCACTGATACGAGCCTCCACACAAAAGACCAGCGGCCGTGTGTGCGTGCAGAGAAATCAATTTTTTCGGTTGCGGTTTCACAAAGGTGGTGCACGCACAAAAGGCCGGTAACCTTGTATAGAAATGTATTCTATACCACAGTGAAGATCCCGGTTAGGCAGCTGTATACAGAACATAGAGCTGTATATACAGCTCTATGCATACAGAATCACGTATTATCTCTATTGGCATGGCGTGCACGCACAAAATATTTCGCTGCCACTATTATTGTACGCGTAATGGGAATACTGCCTGTCCAAGCGAAACGCAATTTCTCTAAATTTTGGCTGGTACATCGTACATTCACCGCTGTACGAAATTATTTCAACTTTGTAAGTAACATTACATACTTTATACAGTTACCAATTGCTGTAAAACTCATGATACGTCACAAGTTTGAGATATTTCGATAGCTTATTTTATTAGCTTTCAAGTGATATAACAAATTCAGTATGTCTGCATTCGGAATATAGCTTTTTAGACAATTAAATAGTGTCACGAGTGTGGTATTTTCGGAACCGAGTATAGTCGGTTCCCGGTTGTGAGTGTGTGACACGGGACCCGTATTAACTTGGTTCCAGGAAGAAACGGGTTAACGATTGCTTGTTGGATCAACAAATTATGTATCACTTCAATTGCCCATTAGTTCTGGCTAAGTTTTGAGCAATTGGTTTTGGTTAAGAAATTAATGAAAATGAAAGCGAAAGAAAATAAAATTGAAAATTTGTACTTCAGAGAAGGGTTTCCTGTTACCCTTTCATACAAAATCTTATATATTTATTTAACCTTAAATATAAGTTTTGCCCAAATGTTTATTTAAATAGACCATTATTAAAACATACATGAAGATGTATACATGTATGTGTAAGTACAACCAAGGAGCTTCAATTCCTAGGTACGGCTACTACATGTGATATTTAATTTCTGTGATATGTCCTCCAACGATGTTACCAATTTGTAACGATTTTTAAACAATAAATTCATTGTTTGTGCAGTTCACTGCGTTCCCCAATCAATTATCATGGCAATGAATACCGACCATATTTCAGTAAAATGTGTCAAAATTTATGTTATTTAAAACATAGAGAAACTGACCAGAAATATGATATACCGGTAAATGAAAATAAGCAAAGAAAATAGGGTTTCCCCAGGATCCGGCCGGAGACCTCTGGATTGCTAGACTGGTGCTCTACCAACTGAGCTAGAAAGCTCTTGTGATAGTTCTTCTCTAAAACCATTTTCAAAGCTTGTGATGGCTAGAAGCTATTAATAATATATAAATTATTGATGGGATGTGAAATTATACAATGTTTCTTTGTCAGTATATGTCTGTTTCTGTTTGTTATTTATACAAATATATAATGTACTTGTATTATACTTTAGCAGTGTATCTAATTTCAACTTTGCAAGTGTTCATAAAATGTGAAAACTGACCCTATCCTTAAAAAATAAATGTAGAGAGAAAACAATCCTATTTCACCATTATTAAAGTGCACACTTTATTTCTGTATTGTTTATTGGCCCTGTGATTCTGCAAATTAAAGGTGTAGTTTAGTTTTGGTAAGGCTGAACTTTAGTAACCAAACCTGGACAGTAACATTATAAACTAATAGTTATTACTCCACCATGCTCGAAATGTATACATTACAAACAACTAAGTAAAAAACATGTTATCATTCAAAAAGAGCCATTACAACACAAGAGGGCGCTTTCTAAAAATTGGTTTCAACCATTTTTCATACAAAATAATGCATGTGATGTTCTATTGAAATAATGATTAAGTAGATAGATCATCAACAACTATTTAAAAAACGCTTTTGAAAATTGTTGAAAAAGTGTAAGCATTTTTTAAATTTTTTGAAAAAATCATCTAATTATTTGATTATAAGATCAAATATATTTATTGATATTTCAGCCGTTTCTGGACCGATTTTGACCAAATAAAGTTTATTCTGCCATTAAAATTGCATGTTCTCTCAAATTCGACACTCAGTTTTTCATTATCTCACAATAAAATTGTGATGTGCAGCGCCCTCTCTACCAAAACTAAACTACCCCTTTAAATGAGATAAAGCAACCATAACATTTCAGACTGGGTGCAAATCAAATCATCAAACGATATTCTGAATTCCAAGTGGAAAAACTTGCAGGATGTGGACCCAAATCTAAACTTCACACACACCACCCAATTATCAACATCAGTCACTAATGCCATCTCGCAATTCTACTTTTTTCCAATGATGTTTGACATTGATATTCATATGAAGTACAGTCAACCCTGCATAATAAATGTGATATAAAAAAGTAGAAATAAAGTGGTGGCACTCAAACAAGCATTGTAATATGGATGTGTGACTGCTGTGGGTATGATTGTTAATTTACATGATTGTTAATTTCAAATACAGTGGAACCTCGTTATAAAGAGTTCTGATGTAACAAAACCCTATCATAACAAGGGTATTTTACTGGTACAAGCTCTTTGTTTTCCTAGATACCTGTATAACAAGATCATTTTCATAGTCTCAAGCTCCTCGTTATAAGGAGATTCCACTGTACCAGTAAATGCATGTCTGTGCATGCATCACAGAAATACAATATAGAAAGACTAGAAGCCCAACTGAATATTAAAGCGTATGATGTTTTAACCACAGATAGGCCGCGCCTACTGGGTCAATTTTTGTTTACTTATCAGGGTAACCTCCGATGCAAATGAGCTGAAACATCACAGTTTCTCATTTAAACAGGGAAATTCATTGGTTGAAAATAATGCAAGTTACGCGCCCCCCTAAAGGTCACGCTAAGTACGCATTGCGCGATTATTTGTTTTCCGTTACGGTAATTGCATATTTTGGGTAAACGCGGCTCACCATTACACTTTATATTGATATTATTTCTAGTTATCTCTATTATTTTGTTTGCACGCTGTTTCAACAAGTACTAACAACACTGCTTGTGAACTCGCGCTAATGTTACCATAGCGGCTATCTCATTTGCTTGAGAGGTTACCCTGTAAGCTAATTGTTGCTTTGACCATGGACCCTACTGCTTTGACCAACTTCCATTTTGAGATGGGGGGGGGGGGGGGGTCCTGGCATGCATACTAGTGTGTGTGTGCGTGTTCATGTGTGAAAGATTACAATGCTTCTGTAAATGCTAGAGATACAAAAACATGCATGCAAACATAACACACATAACCTACAGTTAAAGGGGAATTCCAGGCCAGATTGAGTTTAAATATGATCAAAATAGAGTGTTGAAGTGTGATGTCATCAATGATGTCATAAACATCTTTTTTTGGAAATTTCAAATTTGGACTTCATTTTCAGAAAGAGCATAACAAATAATGTCCAAATACCGAAAATCAATTGAATATATTACGTATTGGCTGAGATATGCCCATCCGAATGATTTTTGTTTGTCAATGGGCAATCAGTGTATAGTGCACTGGTTCATAACTTTATGAACCAGTGCACTATAACACTGATTGCACATTGAAGTAAAATTCATTCGGATGAGCATATCTCAGCCAATACGTAATATATTCAATTGATTTTCGGTATTTGGACATTATTATTGATGCTCTTACGGAAAAGGGAGTTCAAATTTAAAAATTCGAAAAAAGTGTTTTCATGGCTTCTGTACTCTATTGGAAAGAAACACAGGAGTTATGCATATTTGAACACCATGTAGTAATGAATGATCATTTAAAAATTGCCGCCAAATGCAACATCACTGACGAGCAACTCGCCATAGATTTTGTACATGAAAATACACTAATTTCTCATTTTCATTGCTAAAGTACATTTCTCTCCGCTTGTTCCACAAATTCATAGAGGAATATCGATGGGCAAACTACTTTGGAATGTAAGCTCATAAATTGTTATTTTATTAAAACAAATATTATTTTTGTAAAATTGTCATGTACAAATAAAAAATGGCTGCAGCTCGCAAGTGACGTCACGATCGATAGCAAATGCAAATGATCAGTGGCGTAGCGTGGTCAGACTGATTGGGGGGGCACACAAAATTATTGGGGGGGCACACCTTATGTATTTCTTTGTATTTTCAAAAAATGGCCCCTTATGTTTTCTATTGTTTTTTTCAAAATTATTGAGGGGGCACAGGCCCCCCCCCCCCCCCCCCCCCCCCCGTAGCTACGCCACTGCAAACAATATCCACAATTGGAGCAAATCCAAACGAATCTCTTCTCATAGAAAGAATTAAATCAATTGTTAAATCAATTGTTGGAAAATGTGATATGGCTTAGCCTTTAATGCAAGGTGATTAATTGTATTGTTTATGAATTACACAACAATTTGCAAATTGTTGTCTATTTACTTAATATCAAACAACGGTACCAAAAATACAGTATAAGTCTGTATTGTTCTTTGCATGGTGGTCCCCTTTAACCAGTTACTAGAAGTTACTGTCTTTTTATATTAGCCCAGACTAAAGTTGTGCCACTAATGAGAATTTGGGCCAAAGGCTCTTGGTGAGAAAGTTAGTGCTCACTAGTACATGTTTTGAAATTACGATTACTTCTCTGAAAACCATCACAGAAATGTACATTCAAGCTGCTGAAATTCTCCAGAGCAGGTTAATGACGCTAAACTAGCAGGAAGAATGTGGTCAAAAAAGTGACAAAAATTTAGGATTATTGGCAAATTTGAAGGTCGATTGCCTGCTGAATCCTGCAGTCAAACCTAGGTATAGTGACCACCTAAAGGGGAACAAGAAAAATGGTCACAGTGGACAAATGACCCCTATATTTAGCTGGACAATAATACGGGGGTCAATGAATCTTGATTCAAAATGGGACAGTTATGGATTTCATCAACCATTCAAAACTATTGCCTACAGCAGTCTACATCTACTTGAACATCAGAATTTTAAAACTTCTTTTGGGATAGACTACCATCGCACTATGGGGACATAGAGATTGTGCCTACAGCAGTTTAAAAATCAGCTTAGGCTTTAACCCGTTCAAGATCGTTTGATTTTAGTATAGCGTGCATTCTCGAATCTCAAAAAAGACCAAGAGGCCAAGTATTTTTTGATCTAGTCCTGAACAGATTAATCAGTTTGATATTGCTCATGAATACAATAATGTTGAGTCCATTAACTTCAACTCGACCTCTCAGGTAGTGCTCAAAATTAGCAGACTACCTGGTCTGGGGCCACAGAAAATTTCATCAGATTCCACTGGCCCAAATAGGCAACCAAATAGAACATAATTCTGTATGTTATTCTTTGTAGTTTGGGGCCACCATATTCAAGTTTCAGGCCATTACCATTTGAAAAATCTTGTTTCTCTTACCGGACTACACCACATAAGGCAACAAACAAATTCTAGCATTGTCCACAGACCAGAACCTAAATATTTTTTAGTCCAGTCCAGATCAGGTTAGTCAGATTCATACAATATTAATGTCGAGTCCATTGACTTCCTTTCAGGTGTCATCAAACTCTTCCTCCATGCCATCATCGCCCCGCATCTCTCTGAGCAGGTTGCGATACTCTGCACCGAGCTCGTCATCACTCTGTAGAGCATCCCTGTCTCCGCTGACATTCATCCCTCCATCACGTCTCTCCTCATCTTCCTCCTCCTCCTCCTCCTCCTCCTCCTCTGTGTCCAGCCGTTCCTCCATATACTGTGCCTGGCACATCTGCAGAATGGCGGTCGCTTCATTATCTAGGTCCATCAGCGGCTCTCTGTTCATTACCTCCACATCGTCAACATCCTGCTCTGGCTCCAAATCCTGTAAATATGAATAGAACGGAACCTCGTTATAAAGAGATCTTAAATATAACACTGTTAATTTGACTGATATGAGCACTTTATTGAGTGGAACCTCTATATAAACAGCTCTAATAAATCAACAATCTCTTTAGACTTTAGGTCATTTTACTGATATGAACACATTATATATGCCGGGGTGACTTTTGCCACTTTTAGAGATGAATGTATTTTCATCAGTATCACTTTTTAGAACAAATCGTTTCAAATGTATTCCTATGTGGGAATGTATATAATCAGAAATTAGTTCTGAAGAGTGAGACTTGATGAAAATACATGCTGCTAAACAAGGCGATAGCCGTAAAGTGTCTCGCCCACTTGCGCGCAATTGACCCTCATTTGACCTTTGACCTACTTATGTGACCTTTGACCCCATAATATCATGGAGGCCAATGTAGAGCATCTACCAATCAAGTTTGGTTACAAACATATGCAGGGTTGGAAAGTTATCAACCCTAATAGACTTGCAGGTAAAACTTCACATTGACCCTCATTTGACCTTTGACCTACTTATGTGACCTTGGACCCCAGGATATCATGGAGGCCAATGTAGGGCATCTACCAATCAAGTTTGGTTACAAACAGATGCAGGGTTGGAAAGTTATCAACCCTAATAGACTCTTGCAGGTAAAACTTCACATTGACCCTCATTTGACCTTTGACCCCAGAATATCATGGAGGCCAATGTAGGGCATCTACCAATCGAGTTTGGTTACAAACAGATGCAGGGTTGGAAAGTTATCAACCCTAATAGACTCTTGCAGGTAAAACTTCACATTGACCCTCATTTGACCTTTGACCCCAGAATATCATGGAGGCCAATATAGGGCATCTACCAATCGAGTTTGGTTACAAACAGATGCAGGGTTGGAAAGTTATTCAAATTTTTGAAAGTGTCGCGGACAGACGGACCGACGGACCAACGGACAGACGCTTTTTGGATCCCTTAGTCTCCCTCCACCTATGGTGGGCTCGACAAAAAAGTGGCCAAAGTCACCCTGGCGTCCAAAGTCACCCCGATTTACGGTATTAAATTTGTTTTCTTTGCTTTTCATCCTGATATAAACAAGGTAAGCTCCTTGTTATTAAAAGATTTCACTGTTCATACGTGTTGATGCATGGCAAACTTTGATTCACATTAGACAACACTTTCCTTTTTGCCTTCAGTAATGAAGCCCCCCCCCCCCCCCCCCCCCAATTATCTAGGTTAAAATGACTAAATTTTGTTTATTTTCATGTTAAATAAAAACAGTAGAAATATTCCAAGGGCCAAACTAGAAGTAGTTGTAGTTTTAGAAAGTAAGTTCATTCAACTCACATAGAATTTAAATTATGGTCATACTATGGTTAACCTAACCAGGCGCCGTCCGTAGTACGGCGCCTGGCATAGTGAGGTGTGTATACCGTGATGGTAACACTTTATAGGCTTTAACGGCAAACACACTTATAAAAAAAAACACAATATCATACTTTAAATAACATATCTCGGTTCATACTTACGAATTATGTTATGCATGGGCATCAATGATCCAAATCGTAAAATGTCTGATGCTCCATTCGTTTTATTTATACTGAAATTTACTATACAACTGGCAAGATTACAGAAGTGACGAAAATGGTTTCCGAATTTGTTCGCTGCATGCAATATCAGGTGATCAAAAACTTGTCGGCAATGCACCCCTGTACTACGTACCATACATGTGAGTACGGTACATACAGTCCCTGGCTTATTGTATTAGTCAACCGATCGCCCCGCGCATGCGCTATGCATTGCCGACGAGTTTTCGGTCACCTGACATTGCATGCAGCGAACAAAGACGAAGGAAATAACAGTCATCATCAATTTGAGGTAAGTTATCATTCTTTTGCAACAAATTAAATAGCAAGCAAGGTAGGTTGAAGGTTTAATTCATGTCTAGAACTAAAAAAAAAATAATAATAATAGATGTAAAGTTCTTGAAACCACCCGTCGCAAAATTTCTCCAAATTTTTTAACGTCTCGTCTTCACAGCGCCGTCCTACGGACGGCGCTGATCACAGTTATACTATGGTATGACTATTTGTACACGCCATACACACAATTTCCTTGTAGCACAGAGTATAGATCTATAGAGTAGACAATGCACGTGATTGGCAAGTATCTGCCATCCAGGCATTTGTCTAGATGCATAGCATGCTACACAGAATGTCTGTATGAGGGATTCAACTCACATTTTGTGCACTAGTGTGATCACTCTCCACCAGTCCACTTCCATGAGGCTCTCGCATCTGACGCCTCAACACTCGCTCTTCTTGCTGGTGTACATGAAATGATGAAAGACACAACAGAAAGAGAGAAATTAGTAAATTACCAAGCATTGATATTGTAGGCCCTTGGATTAAAGTCAAACTCCAAGTTAGTATTTAGTGCAAAATTAGTCAGGCCTAAACTCTTACTTTTTGTTGAATTAATTCTCACTGATGCTCCAACTGCCACTGGCACTGTCGAGACAATTTTACTCGTTTTCTTTTTTCATTCTACTAATAATGGTTATTTGATAGCACTATTCACGCGAGTGACAGTGCTTTACATTTGTATTTTTAATTATTCCTTTCTACAGAAACACTGCAATCATTCCTGCACAGAAAGTGCTGCTCTTGAAGTTCCGCTTACTTTGTTTTTACTGACGGCAAGTGCAATGGCAGTGGATGAGGGATAAGAAAACAGGGTGCTCCTGTATTTTTTTACGTCACTTTTAAATCAAACTTGAAACAAGTACGTACGTCAGCTCTGTGCTTCATTATAATCGCTGGGCTGCATGCGACGTGGACGGACACACAAGCCCCGCACGTGCGCGCCCACACTGTACCATCTACATCTGTACTGTACTGTAGTTTTTTACGTCAACAACGGACGTAACATCAAAGGAACTAGCTAAGGGTTGGGGTTAGGGTTTGGAAAAAACAAAAAAGAAAAACAACAAAAAAGGGGTACGAAACTGCATTAGCGCCCTCAATAGTATGATTGTTTTTGTGTTTAACTTTCGTTTCGAACTATTAATGCAATAACTTAGGGCTCAGTATTACTTTGTATTTAGTATAGCATTTTTGTATTTTTTCTAGAGCGTTACATGTAGCTTCTTTTAAAGCGAATTTGATTTTTTTAAAGAACCCACAAAATAATGAGCATGTGGGACTCACACAAAAATGTGTCATTATTTAGTCGTGATAATACATACCTTTAGACGATTAAGTTGAGCTCGTAGCTTGGTCTCGATTTCTTGAAGAGCTTTATCTTCTTGACGGAGATATTTCACCTTGGCTAACATCTTTAAAATTTAGTAAAAAGGTAATTCAGGCAAATTGTCATTGTCACAGAATATCGCATCCTACACGATAAATTGGGCTACTTTTGGCGACCACTACCAGCGACCAATTCCGGAGTACTAGACCGTGACGAGTCCGCTTCCATAGACTTGTACACAAAACGGAAATCTATGGTGTCCTTGAATAACCAATAGCGAAGCATTGTCCGTAAATTCGGTGTGCAGACGCTCATGTGCACTGCATGGACCATGAATTTGTACTAGACAAAGGGTGATTTAACCTAGCGGACATTTTACCTTCCTATCGTAAAGTAAGGTGGCTTCGAAAAAACAAAGAGCAAAGTACTCCGAGGTTCGATTTATTATAATACACAGAAGAATACACAGAAGAGACTCGCAATGCATGCTGGACAGGCGGAGGTAAGATTACGCAATATTACTGTTTTAATTTGTCCGTACTGGTCGATAGAGCACAATCGCTCACTCTGTACATAGTCGCATATAGCGGTAGATGGGTGGGGGGTAAGGGTATATTCAAATGTCATTTTCTTCTCGCTCGACAAAATTTACACCTAGTGAGATATATCAAATTAAAGATGAAGATCTCCTCTTTCACGTGGTATAAGCCACATATCGGAACAAAACTTTATTTTCTTACTGTTTTAATTTGTCCGTACTGGTCGATAGAGCACAATCGCTCACTCTGTACATAGTCGCATATAGCGGTAGATGGGTGGGGGGTAAGGGTATATTCAAATGTCATTTTCTTCTCGCTCGACAAAATTTACACCTAGTGAGATATATCAAATTAAAGATGAAGATCTCCTCTTTCACGTGGTATAAGCCACATATCGGAACAAAACTTTATTTTCTTACTGTTTTAATTTGTCCGTACTGGTCGATAGAGCACAATCGCTCACTCTGTACATAGTCGCATATATGTGAAAGAGGAGATCTTCATCTTTAATTTGATATATCTCACTAGGTGTAAATTTTGTCGGGCGAGAAGAAAATGGCAGTTGAATATACCCCCCCCCCCCCCCCCCCGAATCTACCGTTATATACGTCTATGCAAAGTGAGCGATTTTTCTCTATCGACCGGTACGGGCAAATTAAAACAGTAAGAAAACAAAGTTTTGTTCCGATATGTGGCTTATACCACGTGAAAGAGGAGATCTTCATCTTTAATTTGATATCTCTCACTAGGTGTAAATTTTGTCGAGCGAGAAGAAAATGACATTTGAATATACCCCCCCCCCCCCCCCCCCCGAATATACCGCTATATACGTCAATGCAAAGTGAGCGATTTTTCTCTATCGACCAGTACGGGCAAATTAAAACAGTAAGAAAACAAAGTTTTGTTCCGATATGTGGCTTATTCCACGTGAAAGAGGAGATCTTCATCTTTAATTTGATACCTCTCACTAGGTGTAAATTTTGTCGAGCGAGAAGAAAATGACATTTGAATATACCCCCCCCCCCCCCCCCCCCCAACCCGAATCTACCGCTATATACCTCAATGCAAAGTGAGCGATTTTTCTCTATCGACCAGTACGGGCAAATTAAAACAGTAAGAAAACAAAGTTTTGTTCCGATATGTGGCTTATACCATGTGAAAGAGGAGATCTTCATCTTTAATTTGATATATCTCACTAGGTGTAAATTTTGTCGGGCGAGAAGAAAATGGCAGTTGAATATACCCCCCCCCCCCCCCCCGAATCTACCGTTATATACGTCTATGCAAAGTGAGCGATTTTTCTCTATCGACCAGTACGGGCAAATTAAAACAGTAAGAAAACAAAGTTTTGTTCCGATATGTGGCTTATACCACGTGAAAAATGAGATCTTCATCTTTAATTTTATATATCTCACTAGGTGTAAATTGTGTCGAGCGAGAAGAAAATGACATTTGAATATACCCTTACCCCACCCCCACCCATCTACCGCTATATGCGACTATGTATAGAGTGAGCGATTGTGCTCTATCGACCAGTACGGACAAATTAAAACAGTAAGAAAATAACGTTTTGTTCCGATATGTGGCTTATACCACGTGAAAGAGGAGATCTTCATCTTTAATTTGATATATCTCACTAGCTGTAAATGTTGTCGAGCGAGAAGAAAATGACATTTTAATATACCCTTACCCCCACCCATCTAATACCGCTATATGCGACTATGTACAGAGTGAGCGATTGTGCTCTATCGACCAGTACGGACAAATTAAAACAGTAAGAAAATAAGGTTTTGTTCCGATATGTGGCTTATACCACGTGAAAGAAGAGATCTTCATCTTTAATTTGATATATCTCACTCGGTGTAAATTTTGTCGAGCGAGAAGAAAATGACATTTGAATATACCCCCCCCCCCCCCCCCTCCACCCATCTACCGCTATATGCGACTATGTACAGAGTGAGCGATTTTGCTCTATCGACCAGTACGGAAAAATTAAAACAGTAAGAAAATAAAGTTTTGTTCCGATATATGGCTTATACCACGTGAAAGAGGAGATCTTGGTCTTTAATTTGGTATATCTCACTAGCTGTAAATTTTGTCGAGCGAGAAGAAAATGAAATTTGAATATATCCCCTCCCCCGAATCTACCGCTATATGCGACTATGTACAGAGTGAGCGATTTTGCTCTATCGACCAGTACGGACAAATTAAAACAGTAAGACAATAGAGTTTTGTTCCGATATGTGGCTTACACCACGTGAAAGTGGAGATCTTCATCTTTAATTTGATATATCTCACTA
>JBAMJV010014447.1:0-34330 GCA_037951105.1 Echinarachnius parma
CAGGACAATTATCCCCCAAGACAATTACCCCCAAGACGATTACCCCCCAAGACCACTACCCCCCGGACAATTACCCCCCAAGATTGTCCTTGGGGTAGTTGGGTCCGCTGGGATCTTCAACGGACACCCCCCCCCCCCCCCCCCTTACAGGATTCTAGAAAAAATACCTCGAACATTTGGAACTGGTCCTGGTCTCAGCCTCGAAAATTGTAAATGTACTTGGTCTCGGCTTAAAATAATGTCTGCGGCCACTCTCTCCCCCCCCCCCCCCCGCTTACAGAAATTTGTCAGACGACATACCCCCCCCCCCCCTGAAAAAAATCTTACCCTTTCTGCCACTGGTCTGATCATCATCATTTAGGTTTGTTTCAAGTTTCGATTACACTCATATTAATTCAATCCGAAGGTTAACTATTCCAAGGCTTAGGTTACTCTTGAGCAAATTGAGTACACAAGTAATGACGTCATACAAATATATTTTTGGAATTTTCAAATTTGAACTTCATTTACCGAAAGAGCATACAAAATGGCGCTCAAGAGGTCGGCTCGAAATTGAACACCGTCAACAAGCTTGTTTACAAAGCTAAGAAGACATGCCTTGGTAGTCTAATAGAAGACTGTGGGTCTAACAGTAAACAATTATTTAATGTAAGTAATCAACTACTGAACTGGTCAAAAACATCACCCCTTCCTTCTCACACCACTAGTGAGTCGTTGGCTCAGCTTTTCAGCAGGTTTTTTCCAGTCTAAGATCGAAACCATTTGCAGAGGTTTTACTCCAGATTTGACTGCAGCACTGCCAGTACAGACTTCAGCTGTATTGTCCTCGTTCAGGCCAACAACTTCAGATGAAATAGAGTCACTTCTAAAAAAAACTCCTCCCAAGACATGTGAACTAGATCCAATCCCATCAAAGCTTGAAAAAGATTGCTCTTCAACCTTCGCACCCATCATCGCACACATCATAAACCTGAGTTTCCAGCAAGCTTCGGTGCCATCTGCCTTGAAACTAGCTTACATTCGTCCACTTTTGAAGAAGTCATCACTCGATCCAGATGTGCTTAAGAATTACCGGCCGGTATCAAATCTTCCTTACCTGTCGAAAATTCTTGAACGTGTTGCATTCAGCAGACTCTCACATTATCTCCACGAAAATCACCTCCTTAATCCCCGCCAGTCAGCCTACAGACCGCACCACAGCGTTGAAACTTTACTTATCAATGTCTCAAGTGATATTCTTCTCAACATGGATGCCGGAAAAATAACTGATATGGTGTTCCTTGATGTTTCATCTGCATTTGACACTGTTAATCGTGAACTTGTAATAAACACATTGTCTTCACTCGGTTTAAGGGATCACGCTCTTTCGTGGTTCATATCCTATTTATCCTGCCGCCATCAAATTGTATGTCCACAGGGACCAGTTGGTGGTCCATTGCTGTTTTCTATATACTTACTCGGCCTCAAAAGCATTCTCCAACGTCATGATATAAATTACCATTGTTACGCTGATGATATTCAGATCTATGTTTCTTTCAAACCTGACCAGGATCCTGCTTTTGAGGCAATTCACAAGCTAGAATTTTGTGTAAAAGACATTAAATTGTGGATGTTTTCTAGTTCTTTGAAACTGAACGATGACAAATCTGAGTTTTTATGTATAGGATCTGTTGTACACTTAAGTAAAGTTAAAATACCATTAATTAAGATTGGAAATATAGAAGTAGCCCCATCTGCGGCTTTTAGAAATTTAGGAGTAACTCTTGATTCATCTATGTTTATGTCCGCCCATATATCTTTTGTTTGTAAATCAGTTCGATATCATTTGCGTAATCTAGGATTCATTCGAAAATACTTGACTCGTTCAGCTACCGAAAAGATTGTTCATGCTTTTATTTACTCTAGGCTAGATTTTGGTAATGCTCATTTCGTTCAACTTCCTCCAAGCCAACTTACGCGGTTGCAAAGACTCCAAAATTCTGCAGCTCGTATTATTACACTAACAAAATATAATGACCACATTACCCCAGTCCTTCATTCTTTGCATTAGCTGCCCATTGAATTTCGTAATATATTTAAAATATTGCTCCTTGTCTTTCATTGTGTCCATGGTTCCGCCCCTGAATATAATATTAGTTTGATTAAATATTATGTTCCTTCCAGGCGACTTCGCTCTTTAGATTCTGGCTCACTTGTTGTCCCTAAAACGCGCACAAATTGGAGGGACAGGTCCTTTGCACACGCTGGACCATTCATTTGGAATCAATTACCCTTACATATTCGGAATAGTGGCACCGTGGACACTTTTAAGGACAAGTTAAAATATCAATTGTTTCAAACAGCATTTAAGTAGACTTTCTTTCTTCCCGTTATTATTGTTTGTTTTATTGTCTTAAACTATATTTTCTAATGCGCTTTGAGCACCTTATTAGGTGGATATTGCGCAATACAAATATTCAATATTATTAATATTATTAAAATAATGTCCCAATACCAAAAATCAATTAAATATGTTAAGAATTGTCTGAGATATGCCTATCCGAATGAATGTTTTTGTCAAGGGGAAATCAGTGCTCCCAACGCACCCTTTCGCCAAAACCGGGGGGGGGGGGGGGGGGGGGGGGCTTTGGACGAATGGTCGCGTTCCAGTTAACGGTACGCGACGCCCCCAACGCACCCTTTCGCAAAACCGGGGGGGGGGGCCTTTGGACGAATGGTCGCGTTCCAGTCAACGCGACGCTACCCACCTTTTCGGCATAGGCCATCGGTCACTTATATAGGAACTATTAGTCAAACCTAGGTACTTTATGCAAGTAATTGGAAACATCCGTAAGTTTACGGACCAACCCTCATTCAAAGGAGCCATCCGTAAGTTCAAGGAACCATTGGTCATATATACGATATGTACCATCTGCTAGTAATAGAAAGCATCGGTCAGTTAAAGGTAACATTCGTTTCTTATAGGAACCATCAGTTAGTTCTAGGAACAAACAGTCGGTTATGGGAACCATCAGTCATTTATAAGGAACTATTAGTCAGACATAGAAACTACCAGTAATAATTCGGAACCATAAGTTAGTTATTAAACGTATCTAAAGTAAGTATTAGGGTAAGGGTTAGGCTTAGGAATGTGTTATTATACAAAACACTCCAGTTTGGGGAATCATAAGTCATTTATATGAACAATCAGTCAGTTACATGCATCATTTTTTTCAGTTAGAGGAACCACCTGTCACTAACAGTAACCATCTGTCAATTTTAGGGACCTAGGGTTAGGGTCAGTTACTAATTAGTAAGTTTCAGGAATAATCAATTATGTATAGGAACCATCAGTCAGTTATAGGAAATATTTGTCAGTTATAGAAACCATCAGTTAGTTATAATAACCATCTGTTATTTCTAGGAACCATCAATCACTTAGGAGGTTTCATCAGTCAGTCAAAGAAACTACTAATAAACAATGCGGAGCCATAAGTCAGTTATTTAAAGTATCAGTAAACATCTAAGATCCATCAGTCAGTGGATGGAATCACCAGTCACTCATATGAACTACTAGTTAGTTACGAGAACTACCAGTCAGTTATAGAAAATGGTCAGTTAAAGGAACTATTAGTCAAACCTAGGTACAAATTGTGAGTAATGTGAAAAAAAAAATGTTAAAGGAACTACAGCGTCTGGATGGCCTAATTTTCACAATTTGGCTCTCTCTATGTAATTTTCCCGACGAAAAAGCATTTGGCAGTCATTTCTCATGAAATCAATCAATGTTGAGGTAATTAGTAAATATCTAATTGTCCTGGGAACGCCCCTTTTAAATCGCAAAAATGTGACGTCATCTAAAGACCGGACTAATGAACTAAATTCTGTAGATGACGCGTCATGACGTAATCCAATGAATTGTCAATCACATGTCAATCACGGTGCTGATTCCGGACGCTAAATGTGGGTGGGGCGTAAACGGGCTGCTAAGTGAGATTTGGCATCGGAAAACTCGTCTTAAATCACTACTGTGTTTATTTTCATCGATTTTTCTTCGGCAGACATATGTTTCAAGTAATCAACTATGGAATAATTGTCAAAGTACGTTGTATTCTGTAGGTCCTTTAATGAACTAATCCTCACGTAAGAAACCTTACGCAAATTAAAAGATCCACTGGTCAAACAAAGGATTCATTCGTTAGTTATTGAAACCATCATTCAGTGAATATACCATCTGTTATAGGAACCATTTATTATAGAACTTATAGAACCGCCAGTCAGATACAGGAAATATCAGTCAATTATAGGTACCACTGTTTGGCTATAGGAAAGGGTCCATGATTAGTTTGAATCACAAGCGTACCAATAAAACATACACGTACCACTTTCAATATTGTATTCCCATTACAAGATTTGTACACATTATAATCAAGGGTCCTCACGTGGGGAGTTACCCACGACCGCAAATACCCCCTATACCTAACCCTAACCCCTAACCCCTAACCCTACTAACCCTAACCCCTAACTCTTAACCCTTACCCCTAACCCCAAACCCAAACCCAAACCCCAACCCCAAACCTAACCCTAACCCCAACCCCAAACCCAACCCCAAACCTACCCTCACCCTCACCATAACCCTCCTACCCTACAATCCTCACCCTGAACCCTAACCTAACCCTAACCCTTATCTCTATAACTAGATTCTTTTTGGTTCCCAGCTGATTCCAGTGTACCAAATTCCATATTGAAACCAGTTGGCTAACTGGAATCAACTGTTTTTTCGACCTGAGCCATGACCTAATCATCCTCATCATTACGAGCATCATCCCCATGACCTCATCATCATCATTATCATCATCATCCCCATGAACTCATCATTATGACCTCATCGTCACCAGTGGCGTAGCTACGGGGGGGGGGGGGGGGGGCACGTGCCCCCCCCCCCCCCCCCCCTCCCCCCAATCGTTTGGCAAAACAAAATGGCGAACAACCTCAAAATAAGTCAAATATGTCTACATTGTTCATTATATCATGTTTTTGTAACAATTTGTTTAAAATGACAACGATAATATAAATGATAGTGAAAAACAAAATAACAATAAATACACATAACACACGAAGTAATTAAGAGGACGCATCGTTCTGTATCGTATTGCTAGCAGCAATGCCGCATGAATATAATTTGTGAAGAATTCCTCCAAGTGGGAGGCCGCGGTCATCCCTTCAGCTATAGTGTGCGCTGGATGCGCATTTTTGTTCTCGCGCGCGACGATCAACACACAGTTTCCTAGACAAGATGATTGTCGAATTTATCGCTTCGTATTCTTCTTGCTAATTTACGTTGGTAAACGTCTATGTATGCTCATAGCGATGTAAGTGTGTTTTTTACGTAGCTTTATATAATGGTGTGTTTAGGTGAAAACAGGAAGGGAAATTCTTACTATGTAATCTCATCAATTAATACAATAAAAGCAGAATTGTTGATGTGTCCATTTTGGCTAAACCTATACAAGGAAAATGAGATATATTACAAGCAGTAAACCATATCTAAATAGTAATATTTTAAAATCAGTCATTCAAACTGCTCGAAAAAAGCTCAAGAACGCAACATTCACTCACCGAGTGTTCATCAATGAAAACCTCACCAAATCTAGAACAAATCTGTTCTGGAAAATCAGGAAGGCGACGAAGAACACCGAACATCAAGTCTGGACCCAGGATGGTGTCGTCGTCGTTAAGACACCCAGCGGCGGACGCATCAAGGTAACCAGAGAAAGCCATTTATCTAGACTGACCGATTTAGAATTTTGAAACTTTCAAACATTCCTTAAACTGTAAAAGAACTTTAAAAAAGAACATTATCTTTAAATGTATATTGAAATCGTTAATATTCATTGTTGATTTGTCGTGATGGTAGAACCATTGTATGATGTGCTAATATTTTGTAGATGAAGTGCAATTTGTGTTTAAAAAGTGTAAAAAAGAATCAACTGAAATATATTTGCTCATGTGGATCATTATGTCATGCAATATGTATTGAAGATAATTTAATCTCTACACCCTGGATATGCCAGAATTGTTTATCTAGCACTTTCCCGTTTAATGACATTGTCGACGATACTCAGTTTAAATTAACACTTCGTTCCTTTTTTCATATCAATAATTCAAGTACAAGTGCCTTGAAATTTGAACATGTGCAGTTTGATTTATTCTCATTAAATGAAATATCTTGTCCCCCATTAGATAATCACATATCTGAATGTAAATATTATTTTAGTGATTCTTTTATTAATGAAAAACTGCATTTTAATGACAAAAGCTCTAAATGTTTTTTGTTTCATTTAAATGCACGAAGTCTGTCATCAAAATTTCTGAAAGTTCAAGACTATATACACACACTCGATCATGAGTTTATAATATACGCTTTTACTGAAACATGGTTTAGAGAAGAACCTCATTCCTTTTTTTAATCTTCCAAATTATACCCTAGTACAAAAACATCGATTAAACCGAGTTGGTGGAGGTGTGTGTATGTATGTCACGAACAGTGCTTCTTTTAGGCCGAGGCCGGATCTTGACTTTTGTACATTAACGATTGATACGCTTTGTATTGAAATTGTTGAAGAAGGGAAGAATATAATTGTTAGAACTGTATATACATCCCCTGATCCCCCTGTGGAAAGGACTTTAACGACCTACTTGAACAATGTCTATGTAAAATTGGTAAAGAAAATAAGCAGTGTTATATAACTGGAGACTTTAATTTTGATTTGATTAATCACTCTTTACATTCTGATACCAATGCATTCATCGATACTATGTACTCGTTCTCCTTCTTCCCCCTTATCACAAAACCAACCCGTGTAACAACAAGATCCTCCACATGCATTTATAATATCTTTACAAATGTCCTGGATAAACCGATTTTGCCAGGTATTCTTTATTCTGATCTTTCAGACCACTTCCCTGTATTCCAGATAACATATTCTATGCCTCCAAAGTACCACGCCCATTTAAATAGTGAAAGTCATTCACAATTGCAAGTTGACTTTAATGATTTAATAGAGGAATTAGCTGCAAAAGACTGGTCCATTGTTATTACCAACCATGATGTCGATGAGGCTTATAGTATATTTGTTGGGACCTTACAGGAGATTATTGATAAGCACTCTAGAAAATTGCCCCATTCAAAAAAGAAGAGGACAACTCCAAAAAAAGCCGTGGATTACAAAGGCTATACTTAAGTCTATAAATAAAAAGCAACGCTTTTGCAGAACCCTTTTAAAGTCGAAAACCCCAGCCCAAAAAAAGAAGTATACTACTTTTAGAAATAAACTTAATTCCATTATACGCGAATCTCGAAAGGCTCATTTTGTACACAAACTTGAGCTGAACTGTAATAATCTTAAATGTACATGGAAGATTTTAAATGACCTGCTTGGAAAATGTCGGTCTAAATTACCCACTTTTATAAAAAGGGATAATACGAAGGTTGAAGAGCCCAAAACTATAGCCAATGTGTTTAATTCTTATTTCGTAAATTCCGGAGGTTTTAGTAATTCCCAATCAGTTGGATCTTTCTTTGACTATTTAACTACAGGTAATATTCACTCATTTTTCCTTCTACCAACTGATGGATATGAAATTTTGAAAGTGGTTAAGCAATTGAAAAGTAAACACTCGTGTGGAGTCGATGGGATCTCTCCGTTTTTTGTAAAGAAGGTTATTCATTGTATCATTGAACCCTTGACCCATATTTTTAATTTGTCATTTTTACTTGGTGTATTTCCCGATGACATGAAAGTTTTTAAGGTTATCCCTGTACACAAAAAGGGTGATATTCATGATGTATATAATTATCGGCCCATCTCACTTTTATCCTCATTTTCTAAGATATTGGAAAGATTAATATACAATAGGTTATATACTGTATATTTTTGCAGAAATATTCCATTTTAATACCTGAACAGTTTGGATTTAGACCAAATTATTCAACCGAATCAGCCTTACTCTATACATCTGAATTGCTTTATAAATGTTTTGAATGTATAGAGATTGCCGTGGGTGTGTATATTGATCTTAGTAAAGCTTTTGATTGTTTAGACCACCAGATTTTATTACGCAAATTGAATTTCTATGGAATTAGGGGTACCCCGCTAAACTGGTTCAAAAGTTATTTGTTAAATAGAAGGCAGTTCGTTGAGTATAATGGGGTACATTCTGATATAATGCAGATAGAGCAAGGGGTTCCACAGGGAAGCATTCTGGGTCCGTTACTTTTCCTATTATTCATAAACGATATTGTTAAGTCTTCTAAAATGTTACATTTTATTTTATACGCCGATGACACTAATGTATTTCTTTCACATACTGATATTGATGAATTGTTGTATCAAGTAAATCAAGAATTGGACAAAGTTTTAAAATGGTTTTATGCGAATAAGTTGCGAGTCAATCAATCCAAAACAAAATTCATGATTTTTAATTTTAAAGGGATAGTTGAGTATTGGTCAAACTTAACTTTAGTAACCAAAACCTGCACGATTACGATACAAACTAATAGTTATAACTTCACCATGCTCGAAAAGTATACACAATTACAAACGACAAAGTAAAACCCCTGTTATCATTCAAAAAGAGCCGTTACAACTCGAAGTGTCAAATTAACTCGGCGCGAAGCACTAGCGTTGTAGGTCCTAATACGGGACTGTATAGTGCAGTGTGCGGTAATACGGGACTGTAGTGCAGTCACTGTGTGCGATATACAGTAGTACGTGTATATTATGTATCGCAACCATAGAAGTATGACTCCAACACTGCCGTTGACGCAACTCGCAAGCCCCATTCGCATTCGTTCGCCTTTCGTTCACAGTCGCGCTAACACACGGAGAGACTGGTCCATGAGGCGCATATATCACTGCTTTTTTGCAGAATGGAAGGAAAAATCATAATCTTAATTCACCCGGTAGTTGGATCACATATTGGAGAGTAAATTGCTGGTAAGTACCGTATCATATGTATAGTTTTAAGCACAATTAGCGTGCACACAACTATTTGGTTTCAGTCTTTTATTAGGAGAACATAGAACGCTAGTGCCTCGCACTAGCGGTTCTAAAAAGTGATACCCGGGCGTCAACCACTTTTATATGATATTTTGAAAGCAAATTTCACAACAATTAGAGCATTTGAATGGAAATTATTATTATTTCCCATGTTTTTTTCGATGATCTTTCATATGGAATTGAAATCAACCAAATCCGTTACAATCGATGTTGGGGGGCACTTTGGAAATTACCAAAACTCAACTTGGCCTTTAAGGACAGATGTAAAAACATATTTTATGATGTTAAATTTGAAACTAGATGAAATTGATGTTAAACAAGTTCTAAATGCGAAATTTCTTGGAGTCACTATTGATAATAAATTGACATGGAAAAAAACACATTGAGTCAATCTCTAAAAGGGTCAGTTCTAATATTGGTGTCATGGGTAAATTACGAAGTGTCCTACCGCAGAAGTCATTGGTTACTTTGTATAATGCAATTATATATCCATATCTATCATATTGTAACTTAGTATGGGGAAGAACATTTGACAATTTTTTGAAGACATTATTTATATTACAGAAACGTGCCATACGGTTATGCTGTAACGCACAATACAGGGCGCATACCTCTCATTTGTTTAAATCTCTAAAATCACTCAAACTGCCAGATGTTATTTCTCACAATACCTCGTTATTTATGTATAAGTCTAAGCATGCTATGTTACCACCCATCTTTAATGATCACTTTTGTTTAAATTCTGATGTACATTTATTGAATACCCGGAATAGAGATAATTTTTACTTACCAAGATTCCGTTCTTCTTTTTATGCAACATAAATCAATTAGATTTCAGGGACCTGTAATTTTGAACACACTAAATGATGTATTAAAGGGTGAAAAGAGCTACAACCTTTTTAAAAATAGACATAAACAAGCGATACTCGAGACTTATTGAATTCACAAAATTAGCATTCTTGTAGAAATAAGAATTATATATTGATTAAAATGATGTTCTTTTTAAGTGTATCTAGATAGACACTTTTAGCTATAGAATAGCTGTTGAAGTTAGAATGTAAGTTATTCAAAGTATTATTTTAGTTTTTATTTTTTAGTTGTTATTGTTTTAGTTTTTAGCTTAATTAAGGGGCTGCTGATATACAAGTTTCTACTTTATAGCTACCCCGGCATATGTATGTACATGTATAATTGTATGACTCACCATTATTGTATATATATTATATTTTATGATGCCGAATAAATGTTAATTGAAATTGAATTAATTGAAACGCGATCAAAACGTGATTTTGGTACAAACATGTTTAAAAAGTGCCTACCGTGGGAGGGGTGTGTGTGTGCGCGTGTGTTTGTAGTGTATAGTGGTCTAATCATAAGGGAGATGCTTTAAGTCATGCTTTCTTAAATTTTAGTATTATCAAATTTCCTTCCAAGGCATGCACCAGATTGCATTATTTCGAGTGATAAAATTGCAAAAGCTCCCTACCGTAGGAGGGGGGACACCCCCTCTCACATCCTTCCTCCTCAGGCGCTTCGCTCTCTCGCAGTTGTGCCCCCACACCCCCCCCCCCCCCCCCCCCAATCTGTTGATCCTCGCTACGCCACTGATTATCACGTATATTATCCCTATGACCTCATCATCATCACGAACTGACCTCATCATCATCATCTCGATCATCATCCCCATCGCCTCATCCTCGTTATCATCATCATCATCACGTTCATCATCCCCACTACCTCATCATCAACATCATCATCCCCATGACCTCATCATCATCCTCATCATCACGATCATCATCCCCATCATCTTCATCATCATCATCCCCATGACCTCATCATCATCTTCATCATCACGATCATCATCCCCATGACCCTTATCATCATCCTCACGATCATCATCCCCATGACCTCATCATCATCCTCGTCATCACGATCATCATCCCCATGATCTCATCATCATCACCGTCACCACCTCCATCCTCACTCATATTCATCCATATGGCCTCATCATCATCGTCACGATCATCATCCCCATGGCATCATCATCATCCTCATCATCACGATCATCATCCCCATAGCCTCATCATCGTTATTATCATCATCACGTGCATTATCCCCATAACCTCATCATCACGATCATTATCCCCATGACCTCATCATCATCCTCGTCATCACGATCATTTTCCCCATGACCTTATCATCATCATCACCGTCACCACCTACATCCTCACTCATCTTCATCCCTATGGCCTCATCATCATCACGATCATCATCCCCATGGCATCATCATCATCCTCATCATCACGATCATCATCCCCATGGCCTCATCATCATCACGTTCATCATCCCCATAATATCATCATTATCACCCCGATCATCTCCACCCTTATCATCATCCTCATCATCACGACCATCATCCCCATGACCTCATCACCATTTTCGTCTTCATGATCATCATCCCCATCACCATCATTATGATCGTCACTATCATGCATCATCATCATCCTTCATTAATTTATCATGCTTTCATGTAAATCATAATAAATCAAAGTGGAGAACATGAATGTACTAAATGAAATATAAGAATTTTTTTTTTTAATGTTTACCTCTTCAATGTTATACATGAACTTAATTTCAAGTTAAACGAGTATATACCTGTCCTCAAAACATTATATATGTGCAGGCATCAATGTTTATCTGGTTAGTATTTTACGTTGCCGTATGTATGCAGCAGCTATATCCTATACTAACTTATATTGTTATTATACGTAAATGATAATTAGCCTAGATGCTTATTTTATCCCTGATAAAATGCGTATTATGCATTTATCAAGGATAAAATCATTTTCATATTACATCAGATCTCGTTGTAAGTGTTCTGATGTAAATTGAAAATAATGTGAACAAGAAAGTTCTTTGCAAAGAAGCTGACAATCGCTGGAATATAATCAGTTTGTTTTGTCCCATATTGTATCAGCTTGTACTCTGTTGGTACTTGGGATTATAGACATATAATACTAAAGTGTGTTTTACGTTTTGGCTTTACAATTAAAGATCAAACACTACAACCGTTTAAGTACTACATTTGTATTCTGAAGTTTGAAGGCGTAACATACATGTTATGGCATGATTTTAAAACATCTTGAACATAATACGAACATTTTCAAGAAGTAATCAATACATGTATGCAGTACTAGCGTTTAAAGGTGTGTGTAAACGTATCAAATGCTCAATCTCCTCAACATTTTAAACCCGACACAGTGAAACCTCTTTCAGAGAATCTGCGGCAGCGGGCGAGGTATACAGGGCGCCTGCCCCCGGCTTTCCAACAATTAAGCTGCTCCTTTCTGCTACTCACTTTTACGGCGGAGGAAATCCTTCAAAACAGTCACGGACCGCACCACAACTTGATATTGTTGATAGAGATTTCTTGATATTCACCCGCCATTGTAGAACAACCAAAACACAAAGGAAACTAATAAAATAGTGTAAATATCCCGTTTTTTAAAGCCAACTTGATTAATAAACAAGATCGACCGCTAAGGAAGATCATGCATTGCCAATGTACATGTCATTAAGGTACCGTACTACGAGCCGGGTCGCGGTCGTGCTTTGCCGTACACTCAGTGAGGTATTTTGATGGTACCATGACCTATGACCTGTCATATCTTGTGACGTTACTCATGCTCTATGGTCTAATACGTGCCTTCGCAGTTCTTTTTGTTATCGCATTGCGTGCTGGGTAATCTAGTACGATCGAATCGCCAAACTTGTAGTAGCCGCCGTTTTGTGTATAATGTCAATGGACCCTTTATTTCCTGACATGACACTCGAAACTAAAAAAAGATATTTATTCCTGAATAGTAATCTCATGACACTTTCAGTGCTAATTATGCAAAGAGAACAACACTGTCTAACATTTCCAACAAATTCGATCGTGTCTGTCGCATAGTAATGCAACAAACTGAATTTTGATGAACATATTTCGAAACTCGAACATGTCGAATGCCACTTATAATCACACGGCTATGCAAGCCCGCATGCAATCAAGCTGCATGTAGTTCAAGCACTGTCTGCATTGCGCGTATGTACCCGTGATATGTTTCGCTCGGGAAACTGCAACAAACTCAGTCTCAAATGAAGGGTAAGAATTGTCTTTGTATGGAAAAGCATTGAAATGTATTTTATATATTCCATACTAGGGGGAAATCATACAAAGTTTGTCTGAAATGTATACTTAGTAGTTAATTTCGGGTTTGATCGGGTTCTTTCTGCAGTTATACGAAACACGACACCAATGGGCCCATAGCGTTGCATACGTGTGTGTACGCGTGTTATGTACGGCAGACATGCATGCAAGGAGAAAGGAGGGTAATTTTTGTCCATCAAACTCGAGTTTTTTCCTTGAATTCCAAAAAATTGATCGTATTCATTGAATAAATTGGAAATGTATATTGTTCTCGATATAATTAGGCAATGTCAGTGTCATAGAGTAAATATTCATGAAAAAATATCTTCATTTAGTTTTTGGTGTCATGCCAGGAACTAAAGGGTCCATTGACAGTATACACAAAACGGCGGCTGCTACAAGTTTGGCGATTTGATACTACTAGAATACCCAGCATGCAATGCGATAAAAACAAGAACTGCGAAGGCACGTATTATGAACTGGCTTATTCGCCCAACCATTCATGTTCCATTTGTATGTTTACTTCCTCTACACACACACGCACACGCACACACACACACACACACACACACACACACATACACACACCCACACACACACACACACACACACACACACGTGCGCGCGCGCACATATATACACACGTACAAAACACAGACGCACACACGCACGCACATACACACTCACACACGTACAAGTGACACACGGACAAACAAAATACAAACACACTACCATAAACACAATGAAAACACTCACACACTCACACAAACAAACACACGTTATCACACAATTATATCCTCTATCACAACTCACACGCATACACAATCAGACAGAGGGACACCCACACTAACATACTTGAACTTTTAAACCCCCTGACCACTCAAACATACATGTAGCCTTTAGTCAAGGCTCTATATATTGCTTGGAGATTTTCTATGCGATCGCGAGCTAGCTAGCTGTGAGAGAGCTATATGGCACGGGGTCAGCGAGCGGGACTAACTGGCTCCCATATAGAGCCTTTAGTCACTCGACACGCAGTAATTTATTAATGAGTAGAGAAAATAAGGCATTACTAATTCATGAGATGAAATCATCAAGCAATCAGATCGCTAGATGTGGATACCGTCTGCCTGATCGGTGGCGTGTTCCATCGTATATTAAGGGGTTTATTTAGTATCAGACATTAATATTATTATAACTATCATAATGATCAAATATGAGATACATTATAATAAAAACTAAAGCATAGAAATACCTTTTTGTATCCATATCAAATCTCAACTCGTTATTTTAAAAGAAAGCAACATATTTTAAAATGAAGTCCGCTATAAATAATGGATGCGTCCGCATTGACGGTGAGCTGCATGCAGCCTACGCTAGTCTGTCGCGGAGCCCCTCTAACAACCAGTAACCGTATATTGTGCAAGGAAGCGCATTTGGTTTACTATGCAGCTTGATTCTGTGTCTAAAACAAAGACTAACACTCACAAACGGCTGATCTACCTACCATTCCGTGGTAGATGAATATGGGGTTTGTAGATTTTCTACGAACGAAACAAAGTAAATAAAAGAAAATTAACTTTTCGCATTCACCACTGCATAATGATAGGCACTCGGGCTGCGCCCTGTTCGATTATCCGTCTCTAAAACGCGGTAAATACCTGCCAGATAGCCCGATGCCTATCCGATAGGCTAACATACATGATGCTTGCTTTTAAGCACCAACTCCAATAAGGGAGTTCGTAGTTAGCCCATGGAGCGACGGACGTAATCGGGTTTTCGGAAGATTGTACCAAATTTGAGACGCGTACGTTTACGGCACAGCATGTGACGCACGCATTTAAAGTACAGGAGCTCTATGCAGAATTTCCGCGTGCGTGCGTGAATTCTCCTTGTGTTTCGTTACGTTTGAAAGACCTGACAAAAAAAGACTCACCTTAATCCTAAAATATTTCAAATTGAATGAACATAACCATTCATTTTAATTTTCAAACTTGAAGCAGGCTAAATAATTTTTTTTAGAATAAAAATCACACATTTGCCCGTTTTCAACACTTAAAAGAAAACAGTACATACAAATCTACGTATGGGGCCTTTACGATTTCAATAAAAGCCCAGATACGAACGTTGACATTTTTGTTAAAATCCGAAAATAAATAGAATACAAAATTATAAAAAAATCAGTCTTATGTATATGAGATGTCCATTATGATTAATTCAGAAAAACATTTATGACTTCGAGCCAAATTACCCGTGAAAACACGTTTCAAATGTGGCAATAATTGCACGAAGGTCTATGGGACAACGGGCAATATCGATGTTTTTGGTACAGTGAATTTTCGTCTCAGAAATTGGCGCATGCGCAGTTTGTAACTACGAACTCCCTTATTCAGACAACTCTCTCTCTCTCCTCAACAAAAACACGCACGTTTCCACTAACACATGTACACACGCAGGGACAAACATCCAAAACACACTTATAGATTCCTTTTAGCATAAACTAACAACCACACCTACAAACATAAACGCACATGTATGTACTTTCGATTATTCACACATATCATGAATTTCGGGAATGGAAAATATGATTTTGAATAAAAAATGAAAATGGGAAATTAATGTTTTGTTTACAAATTACGGGGAGTAGTCCACAAATGTATTATAGTGCGTTGCCAATTTAAGTCCCCCATATAATTAATGGCCATATCCAAAGAGCCATAGTTTTCTTCTTTCTTGCCCAATTATGTTCTAACCTTCAGAGATTATTCCTCCTAATCTAATCAAGTCTACATACGAAAGCAAGGGGTTTCATTGTCCTTTAAAGGGAATATCCACGATTTACAAATCATCTGAACAGTTTCCAGAAGATGGATAACAGACAATTTTAGCTCTAACAACCCAGTAACTTTCGAATACGAAAACATGTAAAAAAAAAACACATCTCCTCAACGATCTAATATTTCGGCCAATAAATTTGTTCAAGTGAATGAACAAAATATTACAACAATTGTGGAAATTATTCTCGTATATTTATTGTATAAACAACAATTTGTTAATGTATGCCACGACCAAATATTGGAGAATATAGAATGAACAAATACATTGTAAGTTTTACGAATGTTGGTTATGTTTGTCTTCGCTTTCGCCGGTGTTGTGATTTAACCTCAACTTGCAAAAATGGGCTTGCCGCAATGCGCTGACATTATTATTTCGAATTCTTACAATCAGTATAATTCCACAAACAGGAGGTTTCAAGCCCTTATTTTTTCAGGAAAGCTCTTAGAGGACATTTTATTTTTAAAATCGTGCATCCTTTGAAATTTGGCTTGCAAACGGTGGACTGAATCTTTAAAAAAACGATGCAATTCATGAAAAATAAAAATACGACATATCTAAAATCTAATATGCAAATCATAATATCCATTTTTATATAGCGTTTTATCACCAAAGTCCCAAAGCGCTCGGAGCATTATTACCTTAGTTTTAGCCGAGCTACCATGATGGGGCGTTCAAGCATTTCAAGGAATATATTCCTACCAAGTACCCATTTACGACATCTGGGTTGAGAGCAGCAAATGTGGATAAAGTGTCTTGCTGAAGGACACACGTGCCATGGCTGGGAATCGAACCCACGACCGTCGTATTGAAAGACGAAGGCCCGAACCAACATACCACGAGACTCCCATGTAACATCCATACTATAATTGCAATACATTGTTTAACCAAAAAATCTACACAATCATCAATCAGTCAATAATGTGAAAAAGTATTTCCTCAAGTTACACATTACTATCAATAATGTACATGGTGTACACTAATGCAAAAACATACTTTAATAATTGTTACATTAAAATTCGAAAATAAATAAATACATGTTCATTATGTCCACTTTAATTTAATTTAATGCAAGTTAATTTGTTGAATAACCAATATTAGGAAGTCGCATCTCGTTATTTCCAAATATTATCATCAAAGGTTAATCTTAACCCAAGACTAGTCGGGGTTACCTCGCTATTCATAACGACCGCTATTCTTATGTTCATCCACTTTACTTAAGGATCGCTATTCATATAACTCCTAAAAGGTACCTTTTCATTAAGGCATTAGGACCGTTATTTATAAGGACCGCCATTCATAAAGTGAGATGAGGGTCGCTATTCATGTGAAATTAAATGAGGACCGATATTCATAATTTGAGAAGAGGGTTGTTTTTTATAACATGGGAAGAGGGTCGCTATTCATAAGATATCTATAAGATTAATATATTGGCGTAAAACATAACATAATGAATGATGTAAAGAAATGCTATGAAACTGCACACATAAACTGTGTTCACTTGTTTGATATACAAGGAAGATCATCAAACCATCATTAAACCAGTGTTTCCTAAAGCATCTAAAGTCCGTTTTTGTAAAGACACTTGATTAGTGGATCGCCTGACACAGACCATGCAGACTGGCCTTTTCCTTCTTACTCGTGGTTCTTCCAAGAATATCCGATCGCTGCCGTCAGTGCAAGAAGACAAACGCAGGCGACGATCAACAACACGCTGTTGAGATTGAACTGCACACCTATCAGAGAAATTAAGAGTTGTTTAAGGGTATCAAAGCTTAGTTATTAAAGGCCCGTAGCCATGAATGTTCAAGGGGGAGGGGTGCAATAGGGGTGGGGTGCGTAATTTACCAAAATAATGGCCCGAGACCGATAATAACCGAGATTGAAACCACTGTTTTAAGGTTTATGAACGGGGTGAGGGGCGTTGCAAAGCTCCGAGACCGAGACCACTGGTTTGGTTGTGTAAGCGACGGCCGAGACCGATGAAAAGTGGACTTTTCAGAATGTGTTTGGGGGGGGGGGGGTGCGTACGAAACTAAAGCACACCCTGGATATGGGCATGGTTATTTTAATAAACAAGTAAACCAACTAAGAATGGACAAATACATGAATACCTTAATTTGGAGCAAAAAGTAATAACAAGGTTACGGTAATGTATTTGTATTGAAATGTTCGTTTATCTTTCAATATCACCGTACATTATTTACCTTTGGACCCAATTGAAGAGCGCCTGGAAATGAACGGACCCTGTGTGACAGTGTGAGGCCCAGATCGGACACCACGTGCCAGTCGGGGACCAGCTCCTCGTCTAGAGCGAGATGTGCCATTGCAGTCAGCATGGCACGCAGACTCCTCTGATTGGCGACACACAATGACGTCACAGTGCACGTAAATCTAAATGATACAGGAAATGTATGTTCTCTTTTATTTTGGCTTTTTGGATGAGAAAAAGACCATTAACGGAATGTATCAATAGCTTAACCACATAATATATTAACCGTATCTAAAAGCTTCATTGAATCCTGCCTTTTCATCTCAAAGCAACACTTTAAATTATTATAATAACAGTTCACTCAAAATTGAAGACAACAGCTTGCCTAAACAACTTAAAAGCGTAATTGGCTTATATGATCAGATTGCTTTTGCTTACCCCCTTTTTTAAAATTTACATTGGGCAAATATTCTCAATGAACCAATAAAAAGGAGCAATGGCACATTCAAATATCAAACAAAAATACTAGTCTCGCAATTAAGGACAACATGGACTTTTTTTTTTATTTATTCAAAATGAGATCAAGACAGTACCTCGAATACTTATCACAATATCTTGATAAAATTGCATCCTGCAATAGCATTTTTAACGAATTGTTTGTTACATAAGATCTCCCTGTGCCAAAGTATATAATTACAATGAGCAGTGCCGTAGTGCCAGGGGCTAACCATTAAACCACAATGAGAACATCCTAAATTAAATACATTATCATGTGCCCGTAATCTGGTAATCGGTCCAATCACGCTACGCCATTTGCAATTAAGTCTACCCAAAACCACATAAAGTGTTGTTTTTTATAACTGTTTAATGAATGGCACATTGTGCGTTGAAATATTATAAAAATGAATATAGGAGGACATTTTCAGTTGCAGGTGCAAGAAATATAAAAGGAAGAAATAAGGCAGGAGCCTACCAATTCCAGATCCGGTTGGTCGAAGGTGAACGCCTTGAAGGAAAATGGTTGGAAGTTTGCCTTCTCAGAAGATATCACTCGAACATTCCCGTCTACGGGACACCTGCGTAAAGCACAGATAGGATATTATCATAATTATGATTGAGGTAAGAGCTAAACAGATTTACGCAATACGGGACTTTAACACATACACATATAAATTGACGTACGAAGAAACTGTACTCCGGATTGTTGTTGTTTCACAGTATGAACTAAAATATTTAATTTGATATTCCAAAATGACCCACTTAAAAAGATCTATCACGCATAAATTAAGTCCACTAATGTTACAGACGAGTCTCGAAGAAATAGTATGACAAAACTCTGTGAAAGAAAAAACTATTGTGATATTATAAGTTAATCATTTCGTCAGTAAACTCGCGACAGCGATAACATGGATAATAGCCCACAATACACTAATAAATCGATGGCATTGGCAAACACAATAAACTGGAACGAACTGTAGAAGAGCAGAAGATTAATGCATTATTTTGATTGCGTTTCTTGACAAAATGGACTCTTGATCAGTGTTAATTTCTAAACACAAACCACCACGTCTGTATCAAACTGGATTTTTATACTGATGAATTGTTATTTATTACGTCTTCCCTTAATTACACAGGATTTCTAAAATATATATTTTTTTAAATGGAAATCGTATAGAGATTAGCTTTCAATCTTAGCAGGAACTTCGTCAGGGCAACACAAAATAAATAAAAACCCAACTTCCCTACCAGTAACGAACTCGAACAATTTATAATCGGCAATGATAATTGCCTTGCGCAGAAAATTGGATATTGACCAATACATGATGTGTTCATTTATTGAACATCCCTTAGCTTTTTGTTTTTGTCTTTTAATCCTAATGCCTTGTTTATTTTCAAACCATTATACAAAAAATTAGCATGGGAATATTGGAATCATTGTACATGTCATTACAACTCGCTCTGGAAGTCCCCTGTTGCTGTAATGATCGAAAGATGATCGCACCAAATGAATAATTTCTAATGAGTTAGTGCGAGAGGGATAGAAGACACAAGTCTGCATTTAAACATAAAGACGAAGGTATACGCCACTCCACAACGGATATAGGGTCAATTGGCCAAGCGTTGGACCTGAAAATACACCATATCAGCTATGAAGAGCAGATCATGTCGAACACAAATAATCACGGACCACCATTGTTTGCAAATTATTATTTAACGCAATACAAGCATTAATTCTTATTTTTCGCGTTAAATAAACCTAAACATATTGCGGCCATCATGCGACCATAGTGTCCCATCGCTTCATCTGCGACCATCATAGTTACCATCTTCGGCCATCGTAATACTTTAGTAGCCGTACCGTGCATGGTTCTTGACACCTTCATTAACATTGTAGGCTACAGCTCAACAACGTAATCCAAATAACCCATGGTAACCATTTGTTGTATCACCCGTTTATCACACGATTATTTTGTTCGTTTACCAAAATAGATGTTGATATAACAATCATTAGCTGATTATCAAGTGTATTGGTTGTTAGTAGAGTTATACTGATACCAATATTCTTCGTATTTATGTCCAAAACGTTATATAAGCACTTTCACACCGGTAAAACAACAACAAACTGACGATTTGAGCCTGGGTTTGTGGGCCATTCAAAGCAAGGCTCGTTTCCTCTTTAACAAGTTAACACAAGTTATGCACCTATTCACATACACTGAAAACGAGGCCCTTGTGCACACTTACCCGTCATATATGAGGTCCTTGTATCCGCTACCAGCAGAGTCGGGGGAGCCGGTTGCCCAGCACCTCGTGTTGTGTGACTCTATAACATCTTTTACAAACGACATTTCAGTGGCCATGTAGATCGTGTCTCCTTTGTCAACCTGAGATAAATGTATTATAATACATCATTCGATCAGTAGCACCATTTTACAAATCCTCTCATTCAGGAGGTCAATGAGATGGTTATTTTACATTCATACTGAAAACAGTGGCTGGCGGCTTTTTTTTCTTCTAATGTTAGTATAATATGTTTACCCTAACTATTTGTGTGTTTACCCTGATTATGTTTTATGTTTACCCTAACTAGTTTTAGTTATCGTTCTTGAGATATCTTAGGACGGTATGACATGTGCTCCCCCCCCCCCCCCCCCACGCCCTACCTCCCATAGTTATGCCACTGACTGAGTAATATAGTTTCAAGTGGTTGTTCATTAATTTTTTTGTTTTGAAAATGCGCCCTCTGAAATATTAAAATACGACAATAACATGCGTTTCATAAAAAAAGAATCTTGCGCAGTTAGACAATATCGTAATGTTGACCAGTGTCACAACAAAGCTAAAACCTATTAAGCAAACATTGTACCCATGTACAAAATATTTGAGGAACATTTTACATTTTCTCCCACTCGGACAAGAGAACAACACGAATTATTTGAAGAAGACATTTGGGACCTAAGATACTAGTATAATTATGATGCACTTGGGTTCATATTGATCAAGAAATAGTTAAAATCTGGTATAATGAACTTTCAACAAATAAACAAGCAAAATATTCCGAGGTAGAGAATTAGAAAAATTGCGAAAAACGTAACTTAAATCACAAATCAACGTATTTTTTAAATTAGATTCCCGTGAAGAAGGGAGGAGAGTTATCAACATTGCAGTTATTAATATCAAAGTTGAGGACGGTGACTTCATATACGATTTTAACAATACACAAAAGTAATTATTTGAAAAAATATATAATCATTTGCGAAATCTACTGGAACATAGCGCCCTCTCGTGGTAACGGCCGTTTTTAGCATGAAATGGCATTTTAGAGGTCTTTATCTTGGTAAAAGGACAAGTTTTTAGTTTTCAATGATAAAAAGCAAGTTGCATCGACTAAACTAAAGGGATAGTACAGTTTTGTTCAAACGGAAATTTAGTAACCAAAACCTGCACCATAAAATTACAAACTTTACAAACTAATAGTTACAACTAGACCGTGCTCGGAAGGTAGAACAAATTACAAACAAACAAGTAAAAAGCATGTTATCTTTCAAAAACAGCCGTTGAAAACACAAGAAGGCGCTTCTTAAAAAATCATTGGTTTCAACCATTTTTTATAGTATAATGATTAAAATATTAAATGGAGAGATCATCAACAACTATAAATTAAAAATCTCTTTTGTATATTTGTGAAAAGTGTAAGAATTATATTTTTTTCAACAGCTGGTTCAAAAATCTAATTATTGTGGGCCCAACAATTATTACAAATGGATATATTCATGGACATTTTAGCCGTCTTAACCAATTCTGATCAAACAAAGTTGATTTTGTCATTAAGTGTGCTCTTCCAAATTTAAATAGGACAAGAACTTTTCTCTCACTTCAAAGCACAGCGTTAATCCCGTTCTGGTAAATGTGTCGTGTATGCTATGGCTGTAATCATGCTTAGGGACTGCGCAGAATGACCCACCTGGTAAGGGATCTGCCATGGCGCTGCCATTCTAGCACTATAGAGACGATTTGTCAGTGATACCGCTGTTCAGGGATTGATATAATAATTCATCCCCTCGCAGATCTCAGCCAGTTCCTTAATTCTAGATTCGACTAGCCAGTTCGATTCTTGTAATACTAGTTATACCTGTTGCGGGTAGCTTGAACTCGGGAACGCTATTTCCAGCTTCTCGTCGGGATACTGCTGAATACCGACCGAGAAATCCCCGACCCCCTCTTCGCTGATGTACTTGATCCAGGAGTGAGCAAGATATGTCATGTCCACTTGGTAGTTCCGGCGCAGCGAACAGTTCACCAGGACCTCGATACTGGACCGTCGAATGCCGGGCTGAGATGATGCGGTCACAGCATTAGAGAACACAATGGTCCCGTTCTTTTCCTACACCAGGAGAATGTCAGATTAGATATGTTTAGGATAGCTGTCATATATTATCGTCTGAAATCTTTACCACTACCCGTGTGTGACACGGTTTTATCTAGAAAATAACCATTCACCATGCCAATTACCACTATTTTATGTGGTGAAATACAACCTTGTTTCGATTTTTTACTTTTTGAAGCCAGGGAGAGCCGACGTGTCCTGCATTTTCCCGACAAAATCATTTTATCTGATTATGTAGTTTCTATAATAGAGCACGAACGGTTATTATAAGTGCAACCATTATATACGTAACTATAGCACACGTCGATGTATTTACGGTATTAAAAAAAAAAAAAAAAAAAACAAACAAAGGAAATAAATATTGATATTATCATGTTGAAAGAGAGGAACCCTTGCTATTAACTGAACTTAATTTACCCTTGCGATTGTTCCACAGTCTCCGTAAGGTACGTGGATCGCTACCGTCTCGCTGTCATGCTCATAGGCATGGCACTCACTGCTTGTTAGTGTGACGTCACTGGCGTCCAAGATGCCGAATCGTGCTCTGTCCAGATAAACGGTCATGGATGTGTCTCCACAGACGAGCCTACTTGCTGCGGAAAAGGATATCCACAACATAAACAGTTAATGCACAGAGACTAATTATCAGCGGGTGAATAATTATAAGCGAGACACACATTTTAGCGCGGTTATTCTGCTTCATATTAACACCTCAAAAATCTCCGCAAGTTAAGTTTGAGCTTCGATATCCCTCTTTATTAAATCATCCTAGTTGATCCTGGTGGTGTCACTTCAGATTGGCCGTGTATACACATGGTAGTTCACAATTTCGCAAAAAGGGGGACAATTATAATGCCGGATCGAGGTATGTTGAAATAAGCCAACACAGGCTTGTCTTAGCAAAATAATGGATATGCCGACTTAACCCTATCAAGGCTAAGGGGGGAGGGGGGGGGGGCTGAATGAGCCCCGGCCCCCCCCCCCCCCCTACCATATTTTTTACTGCCACACCCACATTTTTCATCCAATTTTCACCAAATTCGGTGACTTTTCCTAACATTTTATAGGGAACATTGTGGTATGAAATTTAAAAGTGTCAGATTTTTCCCGTTGCCATAGTAACCACTTTCTGAAAGGCATGTTTGTCAATTTAAGTCTTATTTTGTTTTCCTTGCACTAAACAAGTAAATCGTATACATTTCTTAAAGGTAAAGGCCAGTTTTGGAAACGCCCCCCTCTCAAAAAAATGAAATGGAAGCTCTTATTACCAATAATGTGAAAGAATATAATTGTACTAATATAGGACTATCCTAATTTGGCCAAGAAACCGCCTACTAATTGATATATTTGCAAAATTATAACTTGATCTGCTGCAGATAGAGATCGCCAACTCCGGAATCGCCCATACGCTACGTACAATGACCACGTGCGAGTACACGAGGTGTTCATTTTTACGGGCTTGTCCCCGAGCTTGTCGATATCTCCCCCAAAGTAACGCCATTTTGATTAAGGGGACTTACCTTTTTTGTTGTGTGTATTACAAAAGCGTGCATGATTCATAAACACAACAAAAAAAGTGAGTCCCCTAATCTAAATGGCGTCACTTTTTGACAAATTTGTTTTGAGCATAATAACTCGGCAGGATTATTCCTATACTTTGTGACTAACTTCTAAGTGAAAATGAAGTTGGTCCATTGAGTCACGCATGAGTGAGCACACAAAGTGCCATTCTTTCCTTTGATGTGTGCTCACTCATGCATGACTCGATGGACCAATTTCATTTTTACACAGAAGTTAGGCAATAAGTGTAGGAACAATCCTGCCGAGTCATTTTGCTCAAAACATTTTTGTTAAAAAGTTATGTTATTCTAATCAGGAGGAGACTTACTTTTTTGTTGAGTTTATTCCAACAATACTGATCAATTAAACTCAACACAAAAATAAGTCCCCCTCAATCAAATAACATTTTTTTAACGAAAAGGTTTTGAGCAAAGTAACTCGGCAGGATTGTTCCTACATTTATTGACTAACTTATGTGTGAAAATGAAATTGGTCCGTCGAGTCATGGATGAGTGACCACACATCAAAGGTAGAATTTTCACTTTTTGACTCTTGTGACTTTTGAAAAGTGACTTTTTTCCTTTAATGTGTGCTCATTCATGCATGGAATGGTGGATCAAATTCATTTTCAGAGACGTTAGCCAAGCATTTAAGAAACATTCCTGCCAAGTTATGTTGCTCAAACCCAATTCGTTAAAAAGTTACGCCATTTTGCTTAGGGGGGGGGGGGGGGGGGGAGTTACTTTTTTTTTGTGTGTTTATGTTCGAGAATATTTATGTAATATTACATAATTATGTTGAAAAGTTAAATTTGCCTACTTGGCGAAAATAGCTCCAAAACTTCTATATTCTGACATTTTCTATGTTTTCTATGCTTGACACATGTGCCAAATATGATAATGGTTGATTTAATAATAAAGCAATTAGAGAGGGGGGGCCTATGACCCCCCCCCCCCCCCCCCCTTGGGCCTGGGAACGCCAAAATAGCTTGGGCTTGATAGGGTTAAGAGAGACGATTTTCGCTGACCCCAAATAAATCTAGTCATATCAATTTGGAAAATGAAATATTATTATTAGTAGTAGTATTACATGTAGTACAAGAATACCGATATTACAAGAGTACAAATATTATTGTATATAACGGCTATATATCCTATACTCTGTCTAGGCTGCAATCGGGGTAATTTCTATCAAGTGGGTAATTATTAGGATAGTATTTTAATTAAGATTAAATTAATGAAATTCGTAAATCAGTCGATTGTGGAAGTATACCTTCTCTGCAGTAGCCCATGTGCACGTTGTCGATTGCCACGCTACTCGATGTCGCGTCACCGACAATGAACTGGACTTCGACGTTGCCCAGACCCGATGTTTTCAGCGGAACCTCCACGCCAATCCACTCGCCCTCTTGGGCACCAAACTTGGCCCAGAGCAGCCTAGGAGTCTGTTTCCCGGACTCCTCCTCTGGTCGGAAGAAGACCTTGAGAGAGCTTCTCGTGGCGTCCCCCATGTGATACCAGAACCGGAAACACTTTGATTGCGACCCGGAAGCATTGACTAGAGGACTGATCAGAGTCGCGGTGTCGCCGGTTCGCAGGGTCTCATTTTGCGAGGTTGCGTAGAAAAATTTACCGCCTGTAAGTATAAAACCATTGTAATCAAATTCATTCATCATTTGCATATCATGACGAGGATAGCTCTGATTATTGTATTGGTTTCGGAATAATTCAAAACTTTCATCATAATAGTATGTATTTAAAAAATAATTGTATGACGCCCCTACTTAGAGTGAATATTAACGAAATCTTGTTTTAGGGACGGCGTCACTATCAATACAACATATATTTTGCAGGAAGGATCATTGTCTTTGCCTGGACTTACTGCTGTTCCGGCGGGTAAAATCTAGCGCAGGTCCACCGAACTCCGATTCAGCCTTTGCGCCGGTCAGTCTTTGCCAGTTAAAAGCATCTTCGGCCGACTCGGTCCAACCACAGCTGCTCTTATCGAAAGTGCAGTTCCAACTGTCAACGCCTGGAAAGGAAATATAGATGGTACATTCTTCAAATGATTGAGTTCATAAACTATTTCCACGATCTTTTACTGAGAAGAGAGGCTACCAATATAATAGATGCTTTATTTTTTTAGAGAGCTGGAATATGAAACATGGTCAGTCTCTCGTATGTCTCTGTGGAACATGCAGGGTGAATGTAACATGGAATAAATAGACTATTGTGAAAGCGCTAGTATTCAAATTGTTTGCGATTTGAAAAGAGATGTCAATGACTGCTAAAGTTTAATGACACTGTGCTTTAGACGAGCCAGTCACTTTATTTTTGAATTGTTTGAAAGTAGACAACTCACTTGGGCGGGGAACGAGTCCAACGAAGATACCAATCGGATTTCTGATTTCGCCTCGGTGGAGGTAGGACTGCTGTCGACTGCCTCCTTCGGTCACGTCAACCACGCCGATGCCATTGTTCCCACTGTTCGTCCAGTATATCTGTCCTCCGTGCCATGCTAGGCCGTCGCTGCAGGACGTCGAGTACATGCCATCCAAGATAGTGGTGGTTGGGCCAGTCGTAGGGTTCTTTGATTTAATTCGACTTCCCATCGAGTTTTCACACCAATAAATTCTTGATCCTGTACGTAATGTAATTAAAGTAGATGTATTACACACACACACACACCTCACGACGAACAGTCAAGCTGACCACAACGTTAAACTTGTCCGGCCTCTCTATCATAGCTAATTCCCTAGAATAATGCATCCCAAAGTCTTTATCAGGACTTCAATCCCACGAAAGAATACCATTAGTTCTTTCTATTTTGGACTGCATATCAGGCGATTCCCAGACTACGACTACACAATAAAAATATTATGTCCTTTGTGTAGTCATGATGCTACCGGAAATTAATGTATATCCAATTTTAAAATGTGCAGATTATAAACTCCTCAACATGCTCAAAGAAAGTTTGGAAAATTTGTTATACCTGTTGTATCATTGTATGCATCAGTGGATTTATAAGCTAATTTCCTCCTCTCTAAAATGACACCACTTTTGTAATAATTGCTTGCAAAATGGCAAAGAACCTCCATTTTGTTTACAGGTGGGCCTCAAACAGAATACCAACAAGTATCTGTTTTAATCAGATTGTGTAGCCATTCGATGATCAATGAATGGGTGAATGAATGAATGCATTATATAATAATGGAAAATTTGGCACATTCTGTTTGAGACCCACCTGTAAACAAAAGGGAGGTACTCAGTCACAAAGCAAGCAATTGTTTCAAAAGTGGTGTCAGTTTAGAGAGGAGGACATTAGTTAATTCACTGATGGATAAAATGATACAAACAGGTCTCAAATGAATGAAAAATAGGTGACTAAAAAAACTGTCCAAACTTTTTTGAGGAGTTGATATGCAGCATCTAAATATATATTGAAAGTGCCAACCGCATTACGCATTATGCATTATTCACTAAAGAAAATAAATAATAAGAAGTTATAAAATAGAAATAGGGAAATATATGAGGTATGTTAGGATTGCATACATGACGCGAGGTGATATGGGGCTCCCCCTCCCCGCCCCCTAGATGTGAACATGAAATTATCAAGAGACGGAGAATGATGGAGCAAGCTTTTCTCGAAGGGTGAGTGCGTAACGTGGGTCAAAATAGATATGATTGTATATATTTTATTTATATTTTCTAGCAGTGGGGGATGGAGGGGGTAGCAATTGCAGGAGGTATGATTTCCCTCAGGTGCCCCCTTATACACGAACTGCACGAACCCCACGAACACGAACTATGCATATATGCATAGCGTGGCTGGACTGAATGGGGGCACACTTTATGTTTTTCTTTATTTATTCTTTTAAATGTCCCTCTTATGTTTATTATTGTTTGGTCAAATCAATGGAGGACGTAAAATCCACCCCCTGTATTTGAACTCCTACGAAACAATATCTGCTGAGTTGACTGAATGTATATTCCTTACCATCAGCATTTATGGCGATGCCACGCGGCTGCACTGAGCCTGCATCCACTATTTCCCGCTGTTGTTGTCCGTTGTAGTGTGCGCTCATTATCTCTCGGTAATTCTCGGTTGTTCTGCGATGGGAGTATGAATAACTCTGTCGAGTGTAACTTCCCGTATTTATCCAGTATAGTTTCCTGCAAAGAAAGAATGAAGTGGTCATGTCAACAATAAAACGTATAACATATTTATATATATTTATATTTCATTTTTTTTCAGCAACGAACGGCAATGAACGGCGTCGCGAATGTGATCTTCCGTCTACAACCCCAGATTGTTTTGACTGTGTATTCAAATTGCCTTGATTATGTAGAACATGTAAACGCCAATCTTGCCAGAAACTGGACTTATGTGAAATTCATCGACATATGGTATGATTTTGACGCTATTTGACCCCACTCTGAAATGAACTGCCGTATTTATTGTTGAGCCAGTCCCATTCCTTCATGTTGCTGTTAGTATATCACCAGCCACCAAGTAGATACTGTGTGACATAGCGGTTACCGTCTACGCTACGCTTCGTGTGCACCAGACCAGTGCACTCATACCTTTTTAATCTCGACAAGCTCTGCTTTTATTTATATTTAACTGAACAATCTTGCCATATTTATCTTCATCTTCGACTTCACCATGCCTACTACCAGAAAATAAGGGTGCAACCAGAGTCAGTATTGCCAAACCGGCCTCAGCAGGCTCAAACCACCTTGTCACATCTGACGTGCCTGATGATGGTAGCCGAGATCAGACCTCTCAGGGCTAGCAGCCTACAGTCACCGCCTCTCTAGTAACGCAAGTCATGCAAGATCTGTTCTTAAAATCCTGTTTTTAAAGAACAAATTCAAGAGATGGTCAAATCCATGGTCAAGAAGATAGTCGACGCAACCTATCATCAACTTCAGGAATGCACCGAGCAGAACCGGGGTGCTATTCATGACCTTTGCAGTCAAGACGGATGAGCAACAGAAGAACTGAAGATCTTGCACAAGCAGATGGGAGACACAGCAGAGACAGGCTCGAGACCCTGAGAAGGAGCAACAACGATCTCGAGCAGTACTCACGGCGCAACTGTTGAGAATGTTCGGTGGGAGGAGCAGCGAACGAGGATCCTGATCAGCTCTCAATTGACCGTTTGTAAGACCGGCTTCAGCCTGACCGTCCTCACCTGCTGCATCGAGCGCTGCTCCGGTTGGGAAGGTGACACCAGGGAAGGCATCGCGCCGCTGATTTTGAAGTTCTGCAGCTATCGTGTTCGGAAGGAGGTCATCAAATCGCGCAGAAAGCTAAGGGTACCGGCAATATCGACTACCAGGAGGACCTTACTGCCAAGAACCAAGCACTCTATCACAAGGTCTATACAAGCCCCAAAGCCATCAGGCTTGGACTAGTGATGGAAGGATTTGGCCCAATGTGAAAGCGACGGGGAGGAAAGGACTAGGTACAATTGTAATCTCCTCCTGAAGCCGATCTTGCCCCGCTGAAATGATGACTTTCAGTACAATCATTCATGTCGCACATGTTTGCTTCGTCTTTCTTGCCTGCCTTTTTTAGTATATCTGATCATACTTTCTAGTATAGCTGTTTCAGGCATGCAATGCATTCCATATCCTTCTTTTATTGATAGTTTGAACTGTAAATTATATTTTTCTCTTTTATAAATTAATTTAAGATCACTTTTTTAACTACTTAATCTTTTCTTTTACTATTTTTTAATTAATTTGTATGCATCCTAATAGTGTTTTTTTTCGATTTATTGTTGTTTTTAATTGCTTATTTTGTTTACATTGTATTATTGTATCTTTTCAATGATTTCTTTTTCTTATACTGTCCCCTGTTGCCCAATCTTATTTATACAAGCTCCTTTCCAAGTATACGCTGCTTTCTTTGCATATGTATTTTTAAATTTTATATCCATATATTTATGGCCTTTATATGTCCCTTGCCACTGCCGTGTAGAACTTCTTGCCTTAGGATTATATCAATCATTTGTTTTGATAATTTTTAATTGTTATGAGTTTATTTTTTATAGTGATAATATAGAGTAGATAGAGATAATTATTGCCGAATGAAATTGAAAATGATGCTATGTATGTTACACCCGATGATTTTTCAAGTTTATCCCGCAAAACAACTTCAGTAATTCCACTCTCTGTCTTACAATAAATTGCCGTAGTTTACCTAAACATTATGACGATGTACAAAGTTTATTGTTATCCTTAAATTATTCTATTGATGTTTTAGCTCTAAGTTGAAACATGGCTTGATGGTAATGATATAAATTATATTTGTTTTACAGAGTATAATATGGGATAATGCTCGAAAAGATAGAAAAGGTGGAGGTGTTCAATTGCAATTAAAAATCACTTAAAATATATTATGCCGTAATGATATTTCCGTATTTAATAATTCCTGTGCAAATATTTTTATTGAAATTTTAAAACCAGGGAAAAATATTGGTTGTAGGAGCTTTTTATAGACCACCAGATCAATCAAAGGCAACTTTTATTTATGCCATGATGCAAATTTTATGTAATCTTCATAAGGAAAAAAAGGAATGTATACTTCTTGGGATTTTAATATTGACTTGAGGTGGGGGGGGGGGGAAAACTTGATGTGCAATACTCTTGTAATGAAATTTTTAGAACTATTTTTTCATTTTCTTTTATCCACTGATAACAAAACCAACTAGAATCACTGATACCTCAGCCACTTTTGATTGATAATGTTTTTACAAATAGTTTCTTGCAATATTCTTTCCGGCATAATAACATGTGAGATCTCTGATCATTTACCAGTTTTGCATTATTTGATTTTAAAGGTATTTCTAAAGAAGATCCTGTAATTTATAACATGAGATTAATGATACAAATATAAAGCATTTCAGATGTTTTGCATGGTATGATTTTGATCGCGCTTTGGATACTTAAATGGTGAACCTAATTTTAAGTACACAATATTTATGAAGACTTTTCTGATCGATATAATCGTTGTTTCCCTATCAAAAGAGTCAAAAATCAAAAAACGACCATCAACCTTGGTTTACAAAAAAGTTGAAAAAAATGTGTTCTATAGAAAAAATTGTTATATTTAAAAATACGTTAAAAATAAAACCGATAAAAGAAAAGAACGATATACTAAATTTCGGAATGTGTATACAAAAGAAATTCGGGCAGCAAAAACAATACTATTTATTAAAAATATCAAACTTTTAAGGGAAATAAAATAAAACATGAAAATTATTAATCAGCTTTTGCAGAAAAGAAAAAAAGCAGGATCCTCTGTTTTAATAGTGATGGTTCACTTATTTCTGACACCCAACAAATTGCTGAAGGTTTTAATAATTACTTTAAAGATGTTGGACAAAATATAGCAGATAGTAATGTTCATGCAAACACTCATTTTTCTCGTTTTTGTACCAAAATAATCCCTCACACTGCCTATTTTTACACCTATTACTGAAAAGGAAATAATTGAATATACTTTGTTATTTAAGAATGGTAAAGCCCCAGGTTTTGACTCTGTTGATATTCTGTAGTCAAGAAAATTATTCATCTGATATGTAAACCCCTGTGCAAGATTTTAATTTGTGTCTTGAACATGGTATTGTCCCTACGACTTGAAATGGCTAAGTTATTCCTAATATAAAAAGGGTCCCTAAGATATTTTTTCAAACTACAGGCCAATTTCCTTTACTTCCATTATTTTCTAAAATTTTTGAAAAATGCATTTATTTTCGCCTTTTGAATTCTTTGATAAACATAACATTTTATCTCCCAAACAGTTTGCTTAGAGCAAATCACTTCACATGCCCTTTAAATTTTTTAATACATGTCTCAAAGAGCAATCGGAAAATAATGAGATTATTGTTGGTATTTTTCTGGACTTTCAAAAGGCGTTCGATTCAATCAGTCATGATATCTTCTTTCGAAACTGAATCATTATGTATACGTGGTATTACACTAGAGCCTATTTCAAAGTTATTTGAGTGATCGGCAAACAATTTACTGTTTTTAATCTGCATAATTCTGCAACAATCAGTCTGTTGTGACGTACCACAGGGATCGATTTAGGTCCGTTTTATTTTTAATATATATTAATGACCTTACATACAGTATCCCCTTATTTTGATTTTTTTTCTTATTTGCAGATGACACAAACATTTTTTATAAACATAAAAAATGCTGATTCCTTGACTCAGATTTTAAATGTGATTGAAAAAAGTAATGAAGGATAAAAGCACAACAAATGCAACTGAATTATGTATAAAACCTACATTATGGTATTTAATGCAGGCTGGGATAATATAAATAAAATTCAAATATGTATAAATGAAAAATATAATAAGGCATGTCGACACAACTAAGTTTGAGGTGTACTATTGAGAGAGATTTAAAGTGGAAAAATCATGTGTACGATATTTTACGTAAAACTTCTAAGATAGTAGGAGTCATGAGTAATTGAAAGATACTTTCCACAGAATGTTCTAATGTTAATATTTATATCTATGATATTACCCTACTTGTCTTATTAAAATATGATATGGGATCCTGCAATAACATATTTACTTTGATCGTATTTTACTCTTGCAGAAAAGGGGCAGTTCGTATTATTTGTCATAACCATTTCTAAGCCACTCACGACCGCTATTTTTAATGTAAAAATTTTACCCATTAATTTATTGGTATGAAATTCCAGTTGTGTGTGTGTTATGTACACTTTTATAATAATTATTACCAAAATCATTTAGCATACCTTTCAATGTAATAGTGATGTTCACCACTCCAATACTAGAACTGCTTCAGATATCGTGCAATATATGGACGTAAATCCTTCTCAAACTCTATATTTTTATGCAAAGGTCCCGTTATCATGAATAGACTACCTATTGAAATTAAGGCAGTGTAAACCCTAAGCAACTTTAAAGAAAGCTTAAATTATACTTAATGCTTACAAATTAGAGCAACTACAATGTTTAAAAAAAAAATTGCTCTCTTTCTTGTCTTAATAGATTTTAGTAATTTTTAGTAATTAAATTTTTAATTTTAATTTTTGTTTTTGAATGTATAGCTTTTATTCGCTTGCCCTGATGGATTGTCTATTTATAAGTTCTTTGTAACTTCCAGACAATCCTTCCACTCTTCATATCTGTCTTTTTTCTTTTTTATCCTGTGTTTATGTATTGTAATGTTATTTTGTATTTTTGTATACTTGTACAAATTATGCCTATTGTTTATTGAAAGTGGAAATAAAATCATTCAATTCAATTCCAATTTATAACTATTTTGCAACAATGAGTCATGATTCAGATTTAATACGCTACCCACCCTTTCGGCATAAGCCGAGTTAGATAAACTTGGTCACGGGCACAATGAAAATAAACGACGCAAGACTGCCGCCCATCGCAAATATTATACATATTGAAGTTTGCGCATTCACACGCATGATAACAAGAAAGGGTGTTAAGTGGAGAGGGCAAGGGATGATAAGTCATGGAGTTAAAGTTGGTCGCATGACAAGTTCCTGTGGTTGTTGTGGGTCATCTCCTATTATTATCGTCCATGTTTCTTCCTTTA